>JBBPUM010000101.1:0-31390 GCA_038094695.1 Chiua aff. virens
ACCCACCATGACAACGAATGCATTCCCATGGAAGAAGCGTCCATACATGTTGGACACAAATCCGACAGCAAATGCACTAAACCCACCCAACATCCATTAGTATGAAACCTAGGCCATGTCAACCAAATAAGACTATACCCTACTGCTGCACTGATATCGCTTTGGTTCGGAAACTTGGTGCCGGTGAAATGATTCGTAACCCAGCCTACAGAAGCGATCGCGATGAGTAGGACCTGCTCGCTCGAATTAGAGTCAATATGCGACGATATGCCGGTACTCACCATTTCTTTCTTCCACAACGGGGCCATCAACCTCATGCTTAGGAACAGGGAATACATAGGTACTGTCAGGAACGCCCACCAGAGGCTTGGCGTTTGCTGCCACCATGGTCCTGCGGGGTCGTGGGACTTAACACATGCATAATCCGTGGGGCCGACAACAGGTTGCCCGAGTATTTTTTCGTATAGCTCGGCCCCGATTGCAAGCCCGAAACCCAGGAAGAGCGAGTACATCAGGGCGAAACATAGTCGAACGGCACCGGCGACCAATGAACGCGAAGAGAGCTCGAGGGACCCGCTCAACACAATGAAACCCTTATGTGTCGTTAGGTCCGCTTTAACGGAGGGGAGTTGGCGATTGCTTACTGGCAGGATCAAAACCACCGAACTACTTGCAACGGCGGAGTAACAGAAATGTTTAGTTGATGCCAACGCAGCGCTCAAGAAGCTCAAGAGCGTTGCAATGGTAATTTCAAACACGTTCACATACAACTCGTTGCGCACGCCGATTAATTGGATTGAAACGAGGAGCGCACCGAGGGGTGCTGATGCAAGACTGTCAATGAAAGACCCTGAAAATGAAACGGAACATATGGAGGCCGAGCACAATCCCCCAATGATGGTCAGCTGCACGAAGTTGTAAAGTGGTCTTTTGCGCATCAAAACATCCAACGACGCTGATGCTGCAGAAACTGACAGTTCGTCATGGATAACCTAGCAAAGGCGTCAGCAGTTTATGCGTTGTTAGATATAATTCCACTTACATTCCAGTACAATGCATGAGCATCCCCGAGTTTCTCCAGATCCAAAGCACTGCTTTGACGAATGAACTTGACATTACTCGTACCCGTCGCGCTGTCCTCGAACGAGATGAGCATCACGTCCGGCAAGTACATGCAGCTGAGCTCAAGATCTAGCACACGCCCAGTGCTTTGTATCTGCGCCGCTAGGCGGTGAGAAGGACCGCCAAACATCATCATGGCCCGGGAAAGCTTCATTATGAACTCTTGTCGTTGAAGGATCTCCGCCACATGTCTCGTAATCTAGCACTCTTTCAGTCGACTAGTGGAAAGGAGGAATGAGTGACGCACATAAACTTCCGCCTTTTTCCTTTTGCGTCGTTTTTCCTTACCTCTCTGTTTCGCTCTCTCTCTGCGCTCTTTCTCCCGCTCTTGTACCCGCCGCGTCTCTCTCTCCACAGCCTTGGGGTCAAAATAATCCTTTTTCTCCCCAAACTCGTTCACCGGCGTATCTCCCGCACTGCCAGGTGTCACGCTGCTACTTCCACCTGGCGTACAGAGATGACTCTCTTTTGGCGAACCTGGAAGAGACGATACCGCCTTGTGATGACCCGAGGTCAAGTGCATAGGTAATGGAAGATTCAATCTTCCAGTCCATCCTCGGCGTCCCCCAGGGGTAACCGGTTCCTTCCTTCCATTTTCCAAACCTTCCGAACCAAACGTCGGGGAGCCCACAATTGTTGCAGGAGGCGTAGCCGACGATTCTCCCTCGCTGTCTCTTATCTCACGTATGGGATGATCTACTGCAGTACCAGAATCCGTGCTGCGTGTTCGTCGATGCCTTGGGGGTATCACGTCGGGGATCCTCCGGGCAGCACTTGGTACCTCTTCTATCGAGTATCTGACGAGGTTGTAACCTGATCTCTCCAGATTCGGCGCGAGTCTCGCCTGTTGTGGTGCTGCTGCCCCCGAAAGCGAACCTGCTCCAGCAATAAGGGCGGCCGTTGTCGAGGCTACAGGAAGTGACGGCGTCCGGATATGAGCGAAGACGGATGATGCAGAACCACTCTTCAAGGAGCGACCGAGGCCGAACTTTTCGCGGTGTTTGTCTTTCTGTCCTGTCGAAGAGGGGTGATCACGGTCATCTTCGTTCGATAACCAGGGACGGCCAGGTTTCGGAAGGACGTCTTCCTCGCTTCCTGCGTCAGAACTGGTACGACTCTGTCTACCGGGACTGCTGGTCCCACTTGCGCTTCCTTCATCATCGTGATCGTGATCATGTCCATAAAGTGCCAACAATGCACTTAGCACACCGTTCCCAAGTTTCGGACTGTGATGGTGGCCCTGGGGTTGATGTCGATGGAGATGCACGTGAGGGAGATGCATGGCGGGCCCCAGCCAACTACCAGGAACCGCTTTCCGCGCCCGTCCTGGGCGGGGAAAGCCTTCATTAGGAAACTCGGTATCGTGCCCTGTATGGGAACGAATGTGGTGGTGACCATGGTGGGTATCCATTGGCGCCTTTCCTTGCTCCTTTGTTCTTCTACGTCCGTGATCCTGGTCTGATGGTTGTTTCTCTCCTCCAGTTGAACCATGCGTGTTTCTAGCGCTTCTACTATGGGGTGAGCGATGGAGCCAGCCCAAGCCTCGCCTTGTGTGCGCTCGCACGACTCCCGCAGCTTGGTGTTCTGCCAATCGTTCGACGTGCCTCTCACCAGGGTGTGTCTCGTCGCTTCTACTTGCCCGTATCCAAGTCGCTCTCCTTCGCACAGGGTTACCAACCTCTCTGATTGATATCGGTGCGTGGATAGGCAAACCTTCTCGTTCTAATGGGTCTATCCATACTTCGCCGGGAACATCACGGGTACGCTCTGCGACAAGTGTGGAAGCCGAAAGACGAGTGCTGATATCAAGTGTGGTTGGGGAACTCTTTGTCGATAAACTTCCCGTGCCTCGGGACTGCGATATCTGAGTCCGTATCTGAGGTGCATCTATGGTAGGGTATGGGTTGTCACTGACGGTCGGCGCCAATTCCCCAAAAAACGGAGGTGTGAACGGGTCCTGATGTGATGCTGGAACTGAAGTGGTATCGTGGAGTGGGAGAATCGCTCGAGGTGGTACCGAGGGAAATATATTAGAACTTCTCTCTCGCGGGCCTGGCTCCATCCGAAGATACTCCTTCGAGTGTTTTTCCAAGGCATTCCGAAGCGTTTCGAAGGCACCGGGCTGGTGGTTATTCTCAGCATCGAAGAGGAGCCATCTAGAAACAGAATGAGAACGTACGTCAAGCCCCATCTCGTCAAGTTCGTGAACACTTTGTCGCGGGGAAGTATCTGTATTGCCATCAATCCGAACACGACCTTCTCCGGCCCATTGGACACGACGCGGAGTTCTTGCACCGCCACGGGACATATGCCCTCCGGCGGGGCGGAATTCGTCAGAACCTTGAGCCGTTCCGGACGTGGGTGTCACTGGCATATTGCTGGGAGGTGGCAAATGTTACCGATGACTGGGACCATGCACCAGGTGGGAAGTAAACAGCGAATACAGGTTAAGTAACTTCCGGATACAAGGAAGAACGATTAGAGACATACTTTTTTTTCGACGCGCGCCGATTCCAAAAAGGCAGAGACCAATCTATTAGCCTTCGCGTGCAGCTGTCCAAGTTGAACGAAAGGCAGTGAGGCCAGCGGGATATGCGATGGGCAGGAGCGGTTTAACCCCGGGTATTGGGGGCCGGGGAACGACAAAGCAATTAGTGAAGGGTGAGGAGAGAGGTGCCGTAGCAGAGTGGGTTGTCCAGCTTGCGGACAAGCGGTATCAAATATTGGTTCGGGTAACTTCAAGCAACGACAACCAGAGTGATAGAAAAGAAAACGGCAAGCAAAGGTAGTCCTTGAGCGTTGGAGTCCAAGCTGTCGAGCTACTGCCAGTGAGCTGTGGATGGACAAATTAAAGGGACATGGCGCGAGAATCCGTGACGGTTTATGACCTGCCAACAGACCCGCAGAAAAACAAACAACGGATTACTTACCCGCGCGCCATCTTGAAGGAATGTTGCACTTGGACCAATCAAGTCAACAACACTACCCCTGACGTCATTCTTTCTTTGGCGGCCCCACTTTCCTTCTTTGGTTTCCACCTCTCGTCCAACGTACGTAAGCCGACCACCTTGGTCACTCCCCATCACCTGCAGCAATGACCAACCAACTAGGTGACGCACTACTGCCTGGAAACGGTGCAATAGATTTGGCATGGCGTTAACGGGGTCCAACCTGAGTGATGAACCTGAGCAGTGAACATAAATAGTCAGCACCCTCTTTCATGCTTCCATATTGCCGAGTTTCTCTCGTCTAAACTTTACCGTTGACGGGTGACCAGGGAACGTCTTCATTAAAAAACACACACTAGAATAGACCTCTAATCACCTGCGGACTGACAACTAGCCACTATAACATGTGGGTTTCGATTGCGCTCATTTCGGGGTATTACGCTCGCGTATCTGTGGACTCATCACTACCCTCTTTGATGTAATCGTTTGTAAGTCTGTCTCTCAGCTCACCCTCGATCATGGTGCGTTATCTTCATACTTCATGCATGGGAAAATTATTGCCCACAACTCCACAGCTGTTCCAACCCTATACTTGTATTGCACTGAATTCACATTCCGTCGCAATGCGCCGCACCACCATCGTCACGCCGTTCTCACCGTAGTCCCCATGACCACGATCCCCAAGCCAGATTATGCAAACACCGTGCTCTACACTCTTCTCAGCCCAGTCGTTCCCAAAGTATTGCCAAAAGAAAAGTCTTTCACAGCTCCTTGCAGACCAATGACTATTCGTCAGTTCAAACCGGTCTTAAATTCTGAATCTTGCATACGGTGTCCCCCACTTTTTGAGCGCCATCTCGCTGGGTTGAGGTTGACAAGTGATTCGTCTAATACCCCTCCGATACGAAACCTTGCTCATCCAAGTGAATAGGCATATATGTATGCAGCTTCAGAGTCTTCCGGGATAATACGTTGCAGCATACATGTAGTCAGATGAAACGAAAAACCGAAATCTGCAAAACACTTGGAGATTACATTTCATCACTTTGAAGGTTCGAATTGTCTTTCCGATGGGCCAGGTCTTCAATTCGGCTGTCTCGCACACGACCCAACCTCTTGCAAACCCTACCGCTCTGTCCCACGGAGTGGTACGCACCCGGAAGCCTCGATAGCTTTGCTCTTGCCCCGACTATCCTATTTCTTATCCTTACCTTAGACTTAAGAATGAGCTCTCTGAGTCGTTGCCATTGCGGTATTGTCTTAACTAGAAGCCGGATTCATATGATGGCCAACTTGATAACCATATTCAGAGGAGATCCGATAAAGAGGCAGTGGCTTGCACGTGTAATTGGCACTGACCGGGCAAAAAGAGGTTCTTGCCAGCAGACTTCCACGTATCTTGTCCACGATCACTGCCCTAGTTGCCAAGATGTTTCGTAGATTACTCGGAACACCAAAGAACAGTGAGTCAGTGTCGCTCAACTGAACGTTCGATACTGACGAAGGTCCGAGTCTAGCGGAGGATGGGGGTAGCTCCACGTCTCGTGCCAGCGAGGCTGAAAGTTCGGTGACGAGGCCTCCAGTACCCAGTAAAGACCCTTCCTTTCTCACCAATCTCCAACACGTCAAAAAAACGATCGAGATCCACGGACGAGGTCGCATACGTTCCGTCGCCCTTCTCGCAGATGGTAAGCACGCATTCAGCTGTGGCGGCGATGGCAAGATTCGGCAGTGGCACCTGGAGGATGGTGAACAAGTCGGAACGGAAATCGACGCGGGGGGCCCTGCCAACGATATCGCTGTCTCATGCGATGGAGAGTGGATCGTAGGGGGCACGAGCGGCGGACATGTGCGGGTTTGGAGTTTGCAGCGTCCGAGTCACGACATGGTGAGCGAGCACAAAAGCCACACGGACGTCGTGGTCGCGGTAGACATCTCGCCAGACGGGACCAAGGTCGCGAGTGGCGCGTTGGACTGCACAGCATGCATCCGGAAACGTGCCACAGGCGAGCACCTGTTCACGCTGCAACACGGCAGTTATTTGGCTGCGGTCAGGTTTTCTCCCGACAGTCACTTACTCGCGACAACTACGCGGGTAGGTGACGTTCGGATCTACAACAGTGAGGATGGTCACCTTATCGTCAAATTCCCAATCAACGTGACGTCGACCATAAACCAATCCATCGCCTGGCACGGTGATAGTAGACACCTCTTTGCGTTGACGCGCGACGGAAACATCCATTATCTTGATGTCTCTATTAACGGATCTACACTCTCCAAATGGCCCATCTGCACTGGTGGTATAGAGAGATACGGTCGCATTGCTCTTCCCAGCAACCATAGATTCATCGCGGCCTACACAAAGTCATCAGTCTCCTTCTGGGACACTGCGACGTATCAGAAGATTGGACCTGATATCGCCCGCCCTGATGTAGTCTGGTCCATCGCCATTTCCAATACCCATGACATTGTGATTGGTCACGGCAGCATCATCACACTTCAGCACCTCCGCGACATTCTCCCTTCGCAGTATTTTGACGATGTGAGTTTGCCTGTATCCATAGGCTGATGTTTGGCTCAACCCACTTGTCTACAGGCGACAGCCTTCGACGCGACGGCGAATGTTGATCACGGACAAAGAAACACGGTCGCTCATCCACAGAATGACGAGTCAAGTGCGTCAATTAGGACTCTTACTCCATTTTTTGACGTCTCCACATCAGGTGAAAGAGTAGAGAATCTCGAGGCAACAATGCAAGAATTGCTAAATGAACTCGCGAAACTTCATAGTCGCTGTGAGACTCAGTCACGTGACATGGACACGCTCAAGCTCTCCAGCGACGAGAAAGACCGCACCATCGACACACTCAAGGTCCAAGTCGACCACTGGACGCGTTTGGATGCCGCGAAAGCAGAGGCACTCACCGCCGCACAGAAGGAACTCGAGGAACGCCGTCGCCATTCACAAGAGCTTGCCTCTGTCCGCAAGGAATTCGAGCACTTCCAAGCCCAGCATGTCGAAGTCTGTAGACGCTATGACGAGCAGCTGGGAAAGCTTGTGTCTGCCAACGAGGAAAAAGATCGCCGGATTGTGACCCTCACTGCGGATGTGGAGCGGTGGAAAGCTTCTGATGCCGCCAAAGCAGAGGCGCTCGCGGCTGCGAACAAAGAACTCGAGGAACGCCGTCGCGATTCACAGGAGCTCCTCATCGTGCGCGAGGAGCTCCAATTTTCCCAATCTCAAACTGTCGAGGTCCGCAAGTGGTATGACGAACAGTTTCGACAGCTCAGGTCGGTCGTCGAAAGCATTCAACAAAGTCGGACACTGTTTACCGTGCAGAATTTCATTACACAGGCGGATGAGCGCGCAGAGGCGACGATCATCGAGACACTCGGATGGCTCAACGAGAACATTCTGTGGAGTTCGACGTTCATAGCAGACTGTGTTGTCCATGACTTTGAGGCGCGCACGGCGGGTCCGACTGAGGAACAAACCTCTGCGGCCCGAAGAGTTGCGGAATGCATTGGCCAATCATTGGTGAACCGCATACGGAGTAACTCACGCGCCGACGTGGCGGCGTATTTGCCCACCGCGTGTCGTGCATACCTCATCCACCAGCTGTGCCAGATCATGTCCTCCTGGTCCACGGAAAGTGGGTCTAACCGGCTCATTCAAGAGATTTACGAAGCAGTACGAAAATTAGGTGACGAACCGCGTTTCATTCACCATCACTTGTTCCACTGACAGTAAGGGCAGAATCTCAAGCAGTGTCTGGACACTGGCGATCAGTGACGCATGCCGCGCTCTCGGCGACCTCTACCAGCAGCACAGATGTGCGCCTCAGGGCCGTGATAGATGGGCTCTCTGATGTGGTTGTCACAGCCGGCTGCGCCTCCTCCATCTCCGCCGCGAATGCCATTATCTCGACCAAGTTCCACAGCAGGATATCCTTCCTGCTCACCACTACAGGACAACTCACGAAATTGATTATGGGTGCCACCTCAGGCAATTACAAAGTCGAAGCTGTCCGATCGCCGGAGATGTTTGATGGGAAAAGAATGGAAATCAACTCGAGCGGTCAAGGGAGAAGGCCGACGACCAAGTATGTATTGTGCACGACCCAGGCTGGGCTGTCGAAGGAGGTCGTGACGCAGTCGAAGGTTGGGTCAAATAAAAAGAACACAGCGACGGTGACGAACATAGTCAAGGTAAAGGTTATCACAGGGTAGGAAGTGGTGTTCATCCCTCTTGAAAGTTTCACGCCTGTATTTGTACTGTCTCCAGTCCAAGCAAATTTTGTCGAAGTGAATTGACCCAATTCAATCTCATACTGTTTATCTATTACAAAAAAAAAGTACTATCGAATTGCTGATGCGGCTAAACACACCTGGTGTCCAGCGCTCAGTAGGCGTGGTGGATACCAGGCCCCATCCAATGGATGACACTCGCATCCTCTCGTCCGAGTCATCATGAACGCCCTTATTCCCACAGATCCCCAGGCGCCAGCCTCGTTGCTCACAACGCCACTCACGTCATATGTCGGCCTTGTCTCGAGGAATCAGTAATTATTCCCAGACCAGACCAAGAAAAATCTTGACCATGGGAAGACCAGGTACGTAAGGCCCCAACTCAAGGTCTTCCTCGGTGTCACATCCCACATTTGGTGAATCGCCCTTTGTCTTGCCTGTACAAACTTGGTAGGGGTGCTGCCAGATCTCTGACGAACTTAAGCACGTTCCGCGTGGCCAAATCACCTTGGGGATAAGCTAAGTAATCGACTTCAATGGCGAGTAGATGGGGAGAGCCGTATGATGACTTCGGAGTCTACAAGCACTTCCTTCGTGGGTATCATTACTAGGGAGTCACATCGTGGGCGAAGTCGGACGGCTCACGCCACCCTGGTGGTCCTCTTCGGAAGTGGCAGTATCCTTCTCTTCTAGTGCTAGGACTTGCATGGTGCACGACACTCGAATCATTCCGGTCATCGGGTTGATAGTGCAAGAATCCGCGCTATGATACAGAGAAGAGAAATCTTGGGTGTAGGCCGACACATGCGTGGAAGCTGTGCATTCTGGAAGCGTCTGTTGAAGAGTGGGGGAAAGCAATGCAAAATGAAAGGAACGGTCCGACAAATAGTTACACAAATACGTACAACAAAATCCGCCTCGGTCTCCCATCCTCTCGCGGTTTTCATTGGCGTTGTCTCCAGGCTTCTGTCTTCATTCATTCTATCGACCTTGCCACTGGCAGTGAACAATGTCATACCTGATTGTTCGCAGAAGATGACATGCAGACCTCACGCTTCTGAAAGCTCGCCGAATTGACAGGCCTGCGCACCCAAAGGCCTGGTGTGGAAAGGGAGGTGAGAGGAACGACTCCGTGAAGAGGAACCGCGTAGGAACGGTGACGCTGGTGAGTCTTAGGTGCAGCGGACAGCGGCAGTGACTATCGCTACAATGTCAGTAGTTTATAGCTCCGCTAATGGTAGTACCCTCAAACCACCCAACAACAACTTGACAACGTCATCAAAATAAATTTCAAGGGCTGAGTCCAAGTCAAGCATTGCCGTATCTTCAACACCATACGCGGTTAGCATCCCGACTAGCTGTTACCAGTACCACCTCACAATGGCACTCAGGTCGCAATGGGCATTGATCTTAGTACGCAAGTTGTCTTGCATTCTTCCCATACTTTACCGAAGTGGGCAACATATGGTTGGTATACACATCGTTACAAGACTGATCACGTCTTATTTTAGATTCTTTCTAAATACGCTTGTATTACCTGCTTGCATTGCTTGCATATCCGCAGCTACTTTGCTTTTGAATACCCTTGTTGAGTTATTTTCACATCGTCAAAGGCACGACACCTCCGCTCAGCGGCTGCACTTCTCCTCATTTGAAGCTGTTGACGTGCCTGATCTCACCTCACGAGAAAAGACATCCATCGAACTCCATGGCGGACTGTCTTTGTATTTGTTCAAAATAGCTCGCTTTTTCTCTTGTATAGTTTTCCTGATCCTCTCCCTTGCGACATTTCAAATCGATGGATATGACAGGTGTCTTTCCCCGAATCTGTTCGTGGGGGAGCTTGAGATAGGTTGGGCCTACTTCTCTCTCTATGCCACATCGGTTTGTGTCCCCAGGTTAATTTTTCTGCAGTCAATCTGATATTCGTTTTACAGACCTATACTATTTTGCTGTCGCTCATCAATGTCGTCTCCTATACGGGATCTAGTCGACTCGTTTCCATGCACCTCACAATTATTCTTTTGACTCTCTTTATGGTGTATGCCTACCGTGATATTTGGCCTCTTACCACTTTCAATACTCGACCAATCGACTCCTGTGAAGGATCCCTTCTATGGGGAAAGTTAGCATGCCTATCAATTGGTGCGGTGGTGTACCCTTTGTTTAGCCCACACTTATACATACCGTTTGATGCCAAGGTACAATTTTTGTGCCACTTGCCGAACTTCAAATTGATTCGTATCCTCTATTCAGAAACCATCACAAACACCTCATCCAGAGCAGACCGCGTCTTGGGCTTCTCTGCTTTTCTATACCTGGGTTGAACTACTGTACGATTGGCCTATAAAATGGTGCATTTGTCGCATGATCTACTCCCGCCCCTGTCAGACCGGGATCTCGCAGAGAATCTGAGACGACAGAGCTTCCCTGTGAGTTCATGTCCCTGTTTTGCATTTCGCGTTTTAAATTCTATACATTTAGTATCTTGACCAGTTCAGTGGTGCGAGGAAGTACCATATCTTCTATGGACTGATGTCCGTGTTCAGTTAGTAATATTGTCATTGAATTGAGTGCTACTACTTAGTTGGACCCCGAACCGCAGGTGTAGAAGTTGTAGTGCTGTCAGTAAACCTTGTCATACAGGTACTATACTCCTGATCACCTTCGATCTATTTCTGAGCGTGAAGACCTTTTGATGGTCATAGCGAGCTTGGTTGCCCCCCTTGGTCTCAAATACCTCCTTCAGTGAGTAAATCGCGATCCCTCGAGTACATATAATCATGTCTTGAATTGCGATCTACCTTCAGCTATCTGGAAACCGGCGGAGAGGATGCAACCATACGTCCATGGGCATGGATAATGGTTATCCTCCTTGGCACTATTATTTCATCGTTGGCGTATCAGTGGTACAATTTCATTGAGGCAAGACTCTGCTGGTCAACTGTTAAAGTGTGTAGCTAATCTTTCGAAAAGTGCCGCACCATGGTCCGTGTCGAAGCGATACTTTCCCAGCTAATATTTGAGCATGCTCTCCGCATTCGAGTGAAAGCAGAAACAGAAGACGATGGAACTTCTATGTCGCGTGGTTCTTTGGAACAGAGTGTCTCCAGAGAGACATTAAAGGGTAACTTGTCGACAGCCAAAACATCAGCAAAGAATGTCACCGGGAAGCTCAATAATCTTATTACATCGGATCTTGCTACTGCGAACGATCGCCGTGATTTTTTGATACTCGGTTAGTTTGTCGCTTTGCTAATTAATGATTGATACTGAAAAGGTGGACTGCTCAGTACTGTTTGCACCACTACAGCTCGTCGCAGCGACTTGGCTGTTGTACGTGCTGTTAGACTGGAGGTGGGTGATACATGACAGATTGATGATCCATAACTTCCTGATTCTCATCCACTCAGCGCGTTGGTTGGGTTGGTAGTGATGTTGTTGACATCACCGCTCCCTGGAGTGGTTATGAAAAGGATTCAGGATATCAAAAGAGAGCAGTCGAAGAAGGTATGACATTTCAATTCGGATAAAGTGAAGTTAATTTTTTTTCACATAAAGACGGACGCGAGGCTTCAAAGCATCACCGAAAGTGAGTGCTGTTCTCTATTTTTAGAACGGTTATAATATGCGTTCTCAGCCATCGATGTTGTCCGTATGGTGAAGCTTTTCGGATGGGAATCGCAAATGGAGCAATGAATTTTCGAGAAACGTGAAGATGAACTGAGTTGGCTGTGGAAATTCAAATTAACGGAGTTGATCAACGCCAATATCAAGTCAGTTATTTTTTATTTTCATCTTTGGCGATATCTTGAAAGGATGTCTGACGCTGGGAATGAATTAGCTTCTGTTTGCCACTAGTCACCATGCTCATCACATACGCAACTTATGTAAGTTGTCGCATGGCTAAGGATAAGTGAGGAGTTGAGATGATATATGACAACTGGTTCTCATAGACCGTTATTATGGGAAGGACACTGAGCGGCAAGTTGTGGGTCGGTCCATGGCTTCTATATCTAATATTCTGCAGCATCCACCGCCTTTGCTTCAATTTCCGGTGAGTGATTGTCTTGAAATTTTTGTGGCTTCTAGCTGATTGTCAACCCGAAGTTTTCGACTTGCTCAGAAATCAGTTACGATCTATACTTTTTTATCTTCCCAGAATAGTCTCCGGTTCGTTCCATTCCCTAGGATAAGCTCGCTCATGGACCATCCTTTCAGCTTGCGTATCTCTGGACCGCATAAACGAATTCTTACATGACACTGAACTCCTGGATCGTTACGAAACCGGTACCTGGGACACACCTATACCCAGTTCGGATATTGAAGAAGTAAATGCCATTGGGTTCAGAAATGCTAAATTTGTGTGGTCACAGGATGATGCTAAGGGTCCTGCGCCAACGCCATCCGGGCGTAAATTTTCCCTTGAAATTGAGAGGGAAATCTACTTCCAACGTGGATGCATAAACTTGATCATTGGCCCTACTGGGTCAGGCAAGACGTCGATGTTGATGGCTTTGCTAGGTATGGCAATCTATGTCTTCACTCTTGCCCCTGACGTAATGCCAGAAGGCGAGATGCATTGGTTACCGTCTGGTCCAGACTCTTGGTTCAACCTACCGAGAGTTGGGGGTGTAGCATACGTTGCACAGGACTCTTGGGTCCAAAATGATACCATAAAGGTACGTAGCCTAGTTGAGTTAATTCAGCTGGGATTTAAGCATTGTTGCTAGAACAACATTCTGTTTACTTCTCAGTACGATGAGACTCGTTATAAGAAAGGTAAGTCTGCAACTGATCTACTAAACCGAGCAGGGCTGATCAACTCTCAAGTGTTGTACCAATGTGCTCTAGAGAAGGACTTGGAGTTGTTCGAAGGCGGTGACAACACCGAGGTGGGCGAGAAGAGGTTGACATTGAGGTGAGATTCACACGGATTTGAGTATCTGAGTCTGACATTATGCGACTAACCTCATTCAGCGGCGGACAAAAGGTATGACCGGTTTTCACGGGCGGAAGCAACTCGCTAAGCTGTTCCCCTGCATCAGGCTCGAGTCTCGCTCGCTCGCGCGATCTACAGCTCAGCAAAAATTATTTTACTAGACGACGTAAGCTTTTGCTTTTGCTTTTGCGTATGCGGGTTGGAACTTGTGGTTGATACCTGCATCAGGTGTTAGCAGCTCTGGATGTACATACGGCGTCATGGATCGTTGACAAGTGTTTTGCTGGTGATCTTGTCCGTGGTCGGACGATTGTTCTCGTGGCAAGTATTTCGCTTCAAATACCTTCCTAGGACTGGTAGCTCACCCACATATAGACCCATAACGTTGCCCTCGTTCGTCCCATCGCCCAATTTGTAGTTTCTCTTACCTCGAACGGACGCATTGCCAGCCAAGGTTCTTTTTCGGAAATGATGGAGAGAGACGGAACGCCTGTTGCAATGGCCAAGAAAGAAAGAGAAGCCTTAGATGGTGTTCCAGAAGTTAAAACTGAGAAAAAGGCGGCCGCAGATGGAAAACTTGTGATGGCTGAAGAAGTCTCCGTGGGTCATGTGTCGTGGGCTGCATGTATGTGGATACTTTTGCGCCTCGCTGGCAACTACAAAAACTCATTAGCGTTTATTTAGTCAAACTTTACCTTACTGCGCTTGGTGGCGGCTCTTTTTGGGTAGCCGTACTGGCGCTGTTCGTAGCCACCAACCTCGCGAACACCTTACAAACTTGGTTCCTGGGCTATTGGGCGACTTAATATGAAGATCACCGAGCTTCAGAGGTGAACATTGGTTTGTGAGCACCATCATTCATTCTTAGGAGTCAGGTTCTCATCGTGCTGTACAGCTACCTTTCCGGCTATACTCTTCTCCTACTTTTTGGAGCGTCGATGTGGTCACTGGCGTACTACATTTTCTATGCTGGCACTATGAAGGCATCGAAGACCATCCATAATAAGCTCATAATCGCAGTTCTCGGGTCGACATTCAGGTTTGTGTTCTTTACTTTTGTTTGAGGATGATGTTGAAGGCTCATCTTAGATGGCTTGATACCACGCCGACATCAAGGATCATCGCGCGGTGTACGCAAGACATCAGAGCGAGTAAGCTGTACCATTTTCCGAAACTTGAATTATAGTTTACAGTCTCTAAACCTCATCAGTCGACGGTCCACTCTCTACGGGTCTCGCTTGGCTCTTGGAACTATCCATTAAGATGCTTTTCAATCTCGGTGCTATAGTGATGATCTGTCCCGTGTTTTGTTACCTGGTGTCATCATTGGGGCGATCGGTGCTTTGATCGGACGTGTCTATATGAAAGCCCAGCTCTCCGTGAAACGAGAGATGAGCAACGCCAAGTCGCCTCTGCTGGGTCATCTCGGAGCTGCCATGGCGGGCCTTGGTGAGCGATATACTGATATACTATGATACTAAAACGATCATTTACGATGTTTGCTCTAGCATCCATTCGGGCGTATGGTGCAGAGGAAGTGGTTATCAAAGAATCTTTGGCGCGCATTGATAAATATACACGGTCGGCGCGAATGTTTTATAATCTAAATAGGTAATGTCCTTCTAGCGCGTGAGGATGGTCGACACTCATGGTTAGTGATGCATATATGGATGAGCGTGCGCGTAAACGCACTTGGCGCACTTTTCGCGGCAGGACTTGCTACCTATCTGGTGTATGGCCCTGAGCGGCATCGAGCTGGCAATATCGGATTCTCTCTGAATATGGCAGGTTGGTATTCTAAATACTCTGCTGGTATTGCTTGTTGATAATTCTCTCTAGTGGCATTCAGCTCACTGATCTTGTGGTGGGTGCGGTTTTTGAACGAGGTCGAGGTCCATGGTACGTCTGGGTAATGAGACGTTGAATCAACCATGAGTGATTTTTTTCTCGTTGATCCTTGCAGGAAACAGGTAAAAATGTCTTCGAACAGTATGATGTAGCATTGATGACTCGGACAGTCTCGAGCGCGTGGATCATTACATCAATATTGAACAAGAACCCGAGGCTACTGAGTCTGGTGTGCCTCCAGCCTACTGGCCCGCGAGTGGTGAACTACGTGTTGAGAATCTATCCGCTCGCTACTCACTGGTGCATTCTGCTGTCGCGTATCTCTTGCGTCCTCAACTCAATGGATATCCTAGGGTGGGCCCGAAGTCCTTCGTAATCTGTCGTTCCATGTCAAGTCTGGGGAACGTGTTGGCATCGTTGGTCGCACTGGAAGCGGAAAGGCAAGTTGGAGTCACGTCTCGATAGTCTGGTTTCCGATACATCTACGTAACAGAGTTCCTTGACCCTCTCACTTTTACGATGCATTTTGACCGAAGGACAGGTTTACCTGGACGGGATACTTACCTCCAAGGTCAATCTCGACACGCTACGTTCCCGTGTGACCATGATTCCCCAAAATGTAAGCCTCTCTGGTCGTTTCGATCACGTTTGTGTGGTGCTCACCATGGACATATCAGCCGAAACTCCTAAGTGGTACTATCAGGCGCAACCTAGACCCATTCGAAGACCACGACGATGCAACACTCAACGACGCCCTCCGTTCCGCTGGATTGTCCGCGACACAAGACATCTCGGAAGAAAGTCGGGTTACGCTTGACAGTCTGGTTTCGGATGCCGGCAGCAACTTCTCGCTAGGGCAAAGGCAAATGTTAGCCCTCGCCCGAGCGATGGTCCGCAAAAGCAAATTAATAATCCTCGACGAGGGTGAGTTCCCTCTCTCTCTGGGCGTCGGGTCCGATTTATGATAGACACGATATCCAGCCACGTCTGCAATCGGTGGGTCGACCATGAGGTGGGACTATCCACGCTGACTCGGGCTGGTTGGCATGTTAGACTACAAAACAGACGCTGCTATTCAGTCCTCGCTCCGGAACGAACTGCGCGAAACAACACAGCTCATCATTGCGCACCGTCTACAAACCATCATGGACTCTGATAAGATTGTGAGTGCTTTCTGCCCACATGACCCCGCCGGTTCACCAACAGCCTTCTTGGGGTAGATGGTTCTGGACACAGGAAAGATCGTGAGCACCTTTCCAATCACCTTGAAGAACACTAGCCAATCTGACGTGTTCCAGGTGGAATTTGGAGCACCGTCAGAGCTGATGCGAAGAGACCAAGGGATGCTGCGTGCCCTCGTTGATGGGAGTGGTGACAGTCACACACTATATTCAATTGTCTCCACCTCCGAGCTTGCTAAATAGTAACACCCCTGGCTGTATGTGCAACTTAGATTGTCCTCCAATCGATTGATAATTAGGATGCAAATAATTTATACCGAGGATTTTATTTCTACTGTTCACTTGCTTCATGTACTCAATTACCATTGATCTTGGCAGATTGACTATATTAATACCTCTGTCAGTCATTGAGGGCTTCAGGTATGGTGAGAGACCTGATCTACAGAAATAGTCTCTGAATAGGAAGTGACTTGTCCCTCTTTGAGGTTCCATACTATCTCTTTGTACTCTGCCTCCAGTTGAGGCAAATTTTGTCTAAGTGAATTTGACCCAACAATTCAAATCCCTTGTTGTATTGCTGTTCTGCTCTATCCATTATGTGGAGGCATATGAAGAGAAAGCAATATGTTATTCCATTCAATGCCTGTGTGTCCCATTTGCACTTGCTCTCTGCTGTGGATATAGTACCTCAAATAGTAATGAACACTTCATCCATTGCATTGCTAGTTATCTTGGGAGTCTACTTGGGGCTGCAGGACCAAATGTGACTTCTACACATTCTATTGTTTATTTGATGACAGCCAATGATTGGACGCCATACCCCTTAAATCACTGATCTCAGTACATAGCTCATATTGGACCCTGCTTGTCCCATGTCACTTATCCACTATTTATAAGTATATTGTAACTACTAGTACTGGTAGTCCATTGGTAATAGCAGGCCTTTTTTTTATTACAGCAGATTGCCTTTTGTGAGATAAATGTGGAGGTATTCAGCCATAAGTTCCAGTCTTCACTTGCTTATATTGCCCTTGAGATGGTGAATATTAGTACTAGTTTTCAGTCTTGATATGTAGCTTGTAGGGGTGCTCACAGTGAATGGGGGAAAGAGGGTATTGTAGTGGGTTGTAAGGTGAGGGCCTGTTGGGCAGATATGGTTAGACCCACCTGAAGGTGAGAGATTTCCAATGACTGGATGGTAGACTCTGAGTCTCTGAGTGGGAAGGTATGAATTGTATAATCTCTATAGGTATCATAGTGATACTTATACTGCTCATTTCCTCTTGTCTTTGTACAAAAGAGATGTATGCCATGTGGTGATTTGATTGACTTAGGTGTTCAATCTAACTTGAAGTCATTATTTTTGATATCACATTTAATCTGATCTTCTATAATGACAACATGGGAGACTCAGAGCCATGGTAGTCTCAAGGCTGAGTAGACTCCATCTTGATCAATCTATGTATACAGTGGCACATGTGAACATCTTCAACTGGCTTTCTTAAGATATATTGTTTTACTTGGAGATGTTTGTAGCTGAATTTAATCAAGATTTTTTATAGAAATAGAGATAAAGAGGAACATGAAAGATGGCTTACAGATAAGATTTTGAGAAATCACAGACAGAATGAGTCCCATCATTTTCTCTTCATCTGTAAAGTTATATTGAGCAATAAGCTCAAAGATTGCTTGCTTGACTTTGTAAACTGTTCCAGAGGTTTCAAAAAGTTGTATTGCTACTGTCATTGGATCTTGAATATCTTTCTGTTGGTGCAAAAAGAAGGCATGCTCTAGAATGATCATAATGCCTATAAATTCTGATAAATATAATAATCAAACATATCTGAAAACTGACCAAGGCCTAGATAAAGTGCTTTGATCCATGGTACATCATTCAAAGAAGACTAAATTAAGGAACACAGTATGGTAAGGCATAAATCCCCACAAAGTCAGTGGACTTACAATGGTTTTGAATGAATGTTGAAGTGCATCAGAGAGAATAGAGGGCTGGTTTTGTAAGTTGATGTAAGTATGGAATAAGAGAACTAAACTAAATCAAACATACACCTTGATATGTCAATATCTATAAAAGTGTATTATTTCAAATTATTTGAATGGAGATAAATTAAAGCAATACTAGCCTCCTATAAAACACAAGTGAAAGTAAGGCAGGTATAAAGTTTCCACTCATACCTGCTAATTGAAGTATAATTTTTTTTAGAAACTTCAAAGTGATTCAACTAACATTGCCAGTAAAAAACTCACATCCTAAGAAATATTAGAGCAAAAAAAAGTAGCAGATCATGGAAGACATACAATCTATTATGGTTATTATAGAGGAAGTGATGGAGTGTAGTGTTAATCAGCATTCAAGTTGTGTCAGAAGCCCAATCAAAGCACTTACAAACTATAAATGAGAGAACAGAATATGAATAAGCATTATTCATGTCATGAGCCCATTCACAATTAAAGTATGTACTTACATACTGTGAATGAAAGGACAGGTACATGGATAAATGACCTTCTAAATGACCATTCACAATCAGAGCACTTACAAACTATGAATGAAGGAGCAGAAGCATAGCTGAGGATTCTTCTGGAAGCCCATTTATAATCAGAACACTTACTTGCTATAAAAGGACAGGGATATGGTCACATGGATGAGTACCCTTCTGTAACCTCATAAACAAGTAGAACACTCACTTTCTATGAATGAGAGGACAAGGGGATGGATTAGTATCTCTCTAGCCCAAGACCTAGTGTTTGTAATTGGAGCACCTACTCCCTAGAAATGAAAGACAGGGGCATGGATGAGTATCCTTCCAGAAACTCATTCACAATCAGTACACTTACAAACTATAAATAAATAGAGATATGGGATGAGCATCTTTCTGAGAGCCTATTCACAATCAAAGCACTTACAGACTATAAATGAGAATAGAAACATGGATGACCATCCTTCTAAGTTCTAGAAACTTCTCATTTGCAATAAGAGCACTCACAAACTATGGATGAAAGGACAGGATGGGTGAGTATTTACTATTTACCTGGAGGACAATCAGAGGACTTACAAACTATACATATGAGAGAACAAAAATACAGATGAACATCTTTCAAGGATATTTACAATCAAAGTACTCACTCCCTATAAATAAAAGGACAGGGGCATGGTCAACATTCTTCAGGAAGTCTGCTGATATTCATGGTTAGGTACTTACTTCCTATGATTGATAAAACAGACATGGTCAATTATTCCTTGAGAGGTCCATTTACAATTAAAGCACATACTCCCTATGAATCAGAGGATTAAAAATGTGGATATATGTTTTTTTTTTTTTAAAAAAAAACCCTATTGACAATCAGAGCACTTACTTGCTAGTAGTAGGAGAGAGGGCAGAGACATGGGCATGGGCATGGATAAGCATTCTTATGAAAGCCCATTCATAATTAGAGGGATTCAAAGCACTTACAGACTACAAACAAGAGAATAGGAACACAAATAAATAACCTTCCAGAAGCTCATTTATAACTAGAGCACTTACCCTCTATGGTGAGTATAGGGACACAGATGAGCACTCTTTTGAAAGCCCATTCACAATTAACCCAAAGAACTTACTCCCTATAAATAAGAGTGAATGACTTATCCTAGTATCTGAAAGCCTATTCACAATCAAAGTACTTACATACTATCAATAAGCAGGAAATAGCCCATAGATAAGCACTCTTCTGGAAGCCCATTCACAATTCAAACACTTACAGACTATGAATAAGAGAACAGAGATATGGGTAGGTATTCTTCAGTTGGAGGCCTATTCACAATCAAAGTACTTACCTCCTATGAATAAGAGGATAGGAGCATAGATAAGCATCTTTCTGGAAGCCTACAAACCACCAGAGCACTTACTCCCTATGAATAGAAGAACAGGGCATGAATGAGCATCCTTCTAGTAGAAGCCCATTGACAATCAGAGCACACTTACTCCCTATGAATGAGAGGACAGGAACATGAATAAGTACTACTCTAGAAGCCCACTGATAATTAGAGCACTTACAGCCTATGAAATAGCCAATATGGGTACAGTTACATTTTCTTCATCATAGTTGTCATTTCCACTTTAGAAACTTGCATACCTCAATATTTGGAAACCATGATGCAATTGCTTCCACAAACTTCTTCTGCTCAGAATCTGTTAGGACTTCATCCATGCCCCTTTCATGTCTATTTTTCACAAAAGGCATCAAGACTCTACAAGGTATTTCAATAAATGTAATCAGAACTTATGTGCTTGCCATTAATTACCATCTCACACCATATTCAATGCACAGCATGATATTTGTGTGCTGTGTAGTCACAAGTAGCATCTGTAATACTTCTTCATCCAGGGCCATCAGAGTCTTTTCCAAGAGAATTTTGCACCCCTTATTTGACTTGTGCAAGTCTGTGCAGAGTTTAAGTTAGTTTCAGCATTACTAGACACCAAAATACATATACATACCCTTGAGCTCCACATGTGCTCTTGGTGGATACTTCATCCTTTGCATATTCTTCCATATATAATTCTCCTTGAGCATCCTCTCAGCATTTTCTTTCCCTCTTGCAAGCTGCTCCTCTTGAGGTAGCTTTTTCTCCTCTGGTGCTAAATCTGCAAGGGCTTTCACCACTAGTGCATCACATTTTGTGAATACAAGCACAATAGGCACTGTAAACAAAGAAACAACATGAAAAAAGAATACAATATACTTCCACAAATCTTACTACCATTTCCTGTGTCACACTCACCAAAAAACTTTTCCTCAGCAGCCAACACAGCCCTATGGTATTGGTCCATTGGGATGCAATACCTACCCAGCAACATCTCACTGATACTGTAGTATGAATGTTACAGCCTCTGAGCCTTACCATATAGCATGAATTCGCTTTTTGAGGAATGTTGTCTTTGCACGCTCTGAGACAAAGTCCTTCATTCGATTGAATTCTTCTGTACTGCCAGCTTCAAAGCCCTGTGAGTCATGAAAAATAAAATTCGGGTTACTTCGAAAGATCAGTTCATTCTTGATATCATGTATTCCACGCTTGAGACGCATGAACAATTATTACTGATAGCAGGGTCCGGTCACCACAGAACTCACATCTCGGGATCCCTGGACCTTTCCCTGACTGACCTGGTCACAGATTATCAGTACGTCCGCATCATAGCAGTAGCATAAAGCTTAATCAGACCTTTCTCCCGTCTCCGTCGTAGATCTCCGGATCTTCCGTAGAGTTACATGTTTGTTTGAGTATCGTTGTCTTCCCAGCATTGGCCCGACCAATGATCAAGATTCTGAAGCGTCCAAACTTCTTTCTGATACTATCGATCTCCATAAATTCTGCACTGGGAAGTTGTACGAGCGATTCCAGAGATGCTACCGATGACTCCATGGATGATTCTTCGATGGACTCTTCTTCTGCGAGGAATTGTTCCGTGGGGGATTGCTCTCCCGCTGGCAGTGCGGGAGATCCTTCTAGTGCGCCGGCGGGGGATTTTTTTACAGGAGATTCTGCAGGTCCCACGGGGGATTGCTCTACTAGCGCCGAGAGTGACTGCTTTGCGGGGGGTTGTTCTGCTGAGAATTGTTCTACAGGAGGCTCTGAGGGGGACCTCGCAGGAGCCCTGGATCGCAAGCACGGAAGGCGAGCCATAAGCTTTCTGATTCTGGCCATTGTTGCTTGTTCAGCTGAGAAAGAGACTCGAAGTTTGTGTGGGAGAGTTTTAGTCCGTGTCAACGACACAGCACCGGGTACTAGAAAATGAGGATTACAGTCGATCGTCATTCTCAACGTCAACACCACGTCGAGATACTAAGCACTGTGATGACGTGTCGCGCGACAGACTGGAAACCCGTGGCGAGTAGAGAAATCACAGAATCTTATACCTGATCGGCGCAGTAAGAGTACGTAAAGGTTATGTACACCATCCAGGGACGACTGTCTCGTGTTCATTCCAAGTTAAAACGTCCTAACACTGGTCACCAGCGAGATATACACTGGAACGCATCCTCAGGTTCAGTACTTCATCATTTAAAGACAGAAACCATCCCTTCAACCTCACCACTAACGCCGTATTATCCTACGTAACACACCAGTCAGCACCCAGAAACGATAGCGAATGACTTGGATGACACGTACCGAACGAGATAACACAGGCGTCATAACCGACCCCCATCGCCCATCGCCCATCTCCCAATCATCCTGCAGCTCCAGATCCGCCAGCCCTAATAGCACCTCAAGTAATCTTCCTAGGTATTGTGGTTTATCATCTCTGCTCTCATCCTCAGTTATAGCATTTTCTGAGAGCAGACATCATCATCTCTGGTGGAGCGGACAGGAAGGGTTGAAAGGCGGCCTCTCCACCCACTTAGATCTTTCAAACCACCACCGAAGTGTTCATCATGAAAAAGTGGTCGGTTATCACAGTAGCACGTCCAGGTGGATTGGAGGTCTAATCCACCTTTATGTCCTTCGCATGGCCATGCAGTCGCAACATTTTGCTCACAAAGAACCACTCGCATCTTGCTTTGGTCTAACACACCTGCGCACGATGATAGTGAACCAGATGTTGCAGCGCATAGCTCGAAATTGCAATCCAAGCGCGCGGACAGCACCCGTGTCAAGGCATACGCCATCCGGACTGACTGCGGGCACGAGGTACACGCCGGATGCCAAGTGAATGTAGCAAGATGGCTGCTTGAAATGCTCGAAAACCACAGGATACCTGAGAGTTTGTGAGCAGGGCAGTCAAGACGTGATGCGCAATGAGAACCCACTGGCGTGTTATCCGGGGCACATGAAGGTTGTAACAGGACATGCGCACTTTTTGTAGAGGCAGAGTTCAATACAAGGAAGCATATGAGAGCCCTTCCGAGTCGACAGTTGTTCCAACCCGCTTTGAAGGTGGTGGTACCTGCGAGACCTCGGTTTTCCTATCACTTCGTTCGAAGGAGAGGAACAGCCTGAGTAGTGGCCTCGAGCACGATCATGTGATGAGTGACACATGTCACGGTGACAGTGACACGTGAGAACATAACATACGCCAGGGCCCGCCGGGGACATACTAGTAGCATCACTTTTCACCGGCACCCCCAATGCCTCTTGTGTGATTCTTACTCAACTGTCTGATCTCACCAGATAACGAATGTTAGCATGATGAACGAGACTCATTAACAACGATCGCATGTGCGCAGCCCGACAAGATCTAGATATGGTAGCACTCTTCATCTTCCCCTGTGCATGCACGTCCCGGGTCAATTTGTATTCAGTCCTCGGCCGAAGTGCCAGTGGGCGCAGACCTGGCCAGTGAACCCACTGAAATTGAAGCTCAAGCATTTTCATGTCCACCAAACCCGGTCTGCCAGTGCGGTCGCAGACTCGCAAATGGTAGCTCCGGAAAGTTTTACATCTCAGCAATCCAGTCCCTGATATGTGAGTCTCAGACTACGTAACAAAGTTCCTTGACTCACTTACCTTTCACCAATTGACAAGCTTATCTGGACGGAATGTTTACTTCCAAGATTAGCTGCGTGAATCATGCCAGTGATCACGGAATGTAAGCATCAGGTCGTTTCGACCACACTCGTGTGGTGCTCGGCATGGATGTATCAGCCCAAACTCCTAAGTGACACCATCAGGCGCAACTTCAGAGATCCATTTGAAGAGTACGATGACGCGACACTCGACGACGCCCTCCGCCGGATTGTCAACGGCACAAGAAACCTCGGAAGAGAGTTGGGTTACGCTTGACAGTCTGGTTTCGGATGCTGGTAGCAACTTCTCGCTAGGGCAAAGGCAAATGTTAGCACTCGCTCGAGCGATGGTTTGCAAAAGCAAATTGATAATCCCCGACGAGGGTGAGTCCCCTCTCTTGGCGTCGGGTCCAATCTATAATTAAGAGATACAACACCCAGCCACGTCTGCAATCGGTGGGTCGACTGACATAGGCTGGGACTATCCACACTGGCTCGGGCTGGTTGGCATGTTAGATTACAAAACAGACGCTGCCATTCGATTCTCCAGAGTGAATTACGTGAAGCAATACGGCTCGTCATTGCGTATCGTCTACAAACTTTCATGGACTGTGGATTGTGAGTGCCTTCTACCCACATGACCCCGCCGGTTCACCGACAGTCTTCTTGGGGTAGATGGTTCTGGACGTGGGAAAGATCGTGAGCACCTTTCCACTCGCCTCCACGAATATTAGCTAATGACATATTCCAGATGCAATTCGGAGCGCCGTCAGAGTTGATGCGAAGAGACAAGGGGATGCTGCGTGCCCTCGTCGATGAGAGCGGTGTACCATATTCAATTGTCTCGGCGTCCAAGTGAATTCAACCCAATAATCCAAATCCCATGTCATGTTATTGTACCGTCTATTGCAAAAAAAAAAGTGTATTATCAAATTGCTCATGGTTGAACCCACCCACGGTATCCAACGCTCAGCAGCCGTGACGGAAACCTTAGGTCTCGTCCAATGGGTCATATTCGCATCCCCTCGTCGTCAATCTCCTTATACCCGAATCTCCCCCACATGACGGCAGCGCCCAGATCATCAATCCCGTCGTCTTTCGTGCCCACAACGCCAGCTACTTCATATGCCGACCTTGTCTATTTGAAGGATCAGTAAAGTCGCCCCCAAACCGCCATGGATGACTCACCAGACCAAGAGAAACCTTGATCATGGGAGGACCAGGTACGTACTCCTCCAACTCGAGGTCTTCTTCGGAGTCCTCCCATCCAGCATTCGATGAACCGCCCTCTGTCTTGCCCTCACCTAACGCGAATGTCAATTTATGCTCACAGATACGTTTCAGAGTGCGACCATACCTTTGATGAGCTTGAGCACGTTCCGCGCGGCCAGTTCACCCTGATAATAGGCAGAGTGACCGGCTTTAGTTGCTCCGAATGCATCGGCCGCGTCTCCGATGGCGAATAGATGAGGATAAACAAGGGAATGAGAACCGTATGAGTCAGCCTCGGAGTCTACAAAGACCTCCTTTGTAGACGTCATTGTTGGAAGAGTGGGCTCAAGGTCTACGAGTGTTTCGACGGGTGAAGGTGGAAGGGTGCCATATAGTGTGGGCGAAGTTGAACGGCTCGCATCATCCAGGTCACCCTCATCGAAAGTGGCAGTATCCTTCTCTTCTAGTGCTAGGACCTGCATGGTACGAGATACTCGAATCATTCCAGTCATAGGGTCGATAGTACGAGAATCCATAGTTTGAAGAAGAGAAGTATTGGGTGTTTGACCCGTGCATAGAAGCTGTACGTTGAAAAAACGGAGAAACAATGTAAAATGAGAATGGGCGGACCAGCAAGCAGCTTCACGAATACATACCACTAAATCTGCCTCGATCTCACGTCCTTTAACAGTTTTGATTGTCATTGTCTCCTGGTTCCCGGCTTCATACATTCTATCGCCCTTGAATGATGACATATCTAGTCGTTCGCCGAAGATGACACGAACACCAAGTGCTAAGAGACCTTGGTATGCTGGGGACAATGACGCGTGTGAGGGTCGATTAAGCAGACAAGATTTGGCTAGTACACATACCTTCATCTCCAAGAGCCTCATCAAATTTAGGAAGTAACCTCGACCGCGAATGCATCAGAGTTACTGACTTGCGAGGATATATTGCCGCAATGTCCGAAGCAAATTCTGTTTGGCACGCAATGAAAGCCGGTTAGTTCTTCTAGCAGGTCAAGATATAGAGGACGACATACGGATTCCTAGTGCACCTCCGCCCACGACGAGCACTTTTTGTGCTGCCTCGATTCTTCGTTGACGAGAACGGACCCAAGATACACTTTCGCCCTTTGTGCCCGTGTACTGGGGTGCATCCTTCTTTGCTGAATCTGATGGTGCTGGGTTTGGTACTTGCGGAGAGACATTAACGACACGTGATTCCCAAAGGTCTATGGGTGATGGGAGGTGTGATCCGAGTGCATATATTGCATAGTCGAACTGCAATACGTGTTCTTCCGTCGTTTCTATAGGGGAGGACCCTGAAGGGGGGTTGACGGAATTGGTTCGTGTGACATAGGTGATGTGGTGGGAATGAATAGAGGTAATAGTTCCGTGCACCCGCTCGTGAGGAGTGGACGAGGCAGGGTCTGACGGATTACGAAATAAGTTATCATAAGGAATAACTGTGTGAAGCGATTAATGATCAGAGGGGGTGGATGCGATCTTGGAACACACAAGCTTTATGTTCGTGACCAGGAAGGACAGTGTACCGAGGCAGGTTGTATACATGATTGAAATGTCTAGTACGGATGAATGACAACAATAATCGGGTTAACAAAGGCCGGTAAGAAAAGAGGGGATGCACTCACGAATTTCTATCAACCAAGACGACTCTCCAACCACTCGGGAGGCTAGCAGCTAGGATCTGTGCAGCCCTGTTACCTATGACCAGATGAAAATTTGTAAGAAAGGAGTGTGGGAGCGGGAAAGCGGGCGTCAAGCTATAAAGAGCTCTACGGGTCGGGGCTTTTTCGAGACGAACACTCACCGCCGTAAGAGCCCCCAAGGACAGCGACGGTCTTGAGCATGGGGCTGGACGACATGGTGGAAGCGAGAAGAGGGGGGCGGGAGACCGGGGAGGAGATAGAGCCGAATATGAGGGAGTGATGGAAAGACGGGATGTTAATGTACACATCACGTCAGCGGGACTTTGGCTAGCAAAACACCTGTCTTGACACATCACCACCACCGGGAATTGGTAATTGACATCTTCCATTTGTCTCATATTCCGTTCCGTGACAAGACCTGCAAGTTCTATCACGGTATCTGATAAACATTTCAACGAAGCCCTGGTCGCTTCGGCATTATATCGGAGTTAAAAACATAAAGCGTCCTACATCGGCCGACTCGTTATGGTGACCTCGTCTGTAACCAAGTCCGGGACCGGGAAATGTCTTGAACACACTGAAACTCATCACGAAATCACCCGTTCGGATGGACTTTCGGTAGTCACAGGAGACGGCGTTGTCCCAAACATCTTGACGCGTCTAGCTACGAAGGCTCGCGAACATTTCGATGACCGGCTGATTAACTCGGACGAATCACTGGCATGAACCACAAATAAAGACCATCTGTCTTCCTTCCTCCCAATGCAATGGGTTTACTTGGGTAAATTCGTCGGTTTCACCCAACCTAACCCTAAACTCGAGTTATTTTTAGGGGCGACCATCCCGTGTAAACTGCATCTGATAGGTACTGTGGACCTTATCAGTGGGTATGGTCCGCACCAATGGTGTGAGGTTGCTGTCCCTCCGATTTGATCCGTTCATCGATCAATCGACCACTAGTGATCTCCTGCCACATAAGTAGTACGTTCCAAGATGAGTCCCCTTCAGTGGAATACCATAGACTGCTTGAATAAGGCATCGGAACTGGCTTAAAGCCCGAGGGCCGACGATGACTTTCCTATGGAAAGCCGGACCACCGTGCTCATGTGACCTATCAGTTTTTGCCATGTTGGGCTTCGTCGATCGGTAAGCCCTCGCACACCCCATTACATCACGTGATAGGTTAAAAAGCATAATTGAGGTATACAATTTGACAGCTTCCCGGAAGTAAGAGAAAATTTATGATTGACCACACTGCACGAACCATGTCTCAAGAAGTGCTAGAAAGGTTCAGGTCAGTTTGTGAGGCCTTGAGGGCCGAGAGCACTCCAGAAAAAAAAACTGTGTAGAATTAGATTAGATTTTTTTGAATTTGACAGAAGTTGGCCTGGAGGTCGGAGTCGACATTGCGCGTGTGAGCAGGCTAGCAAAATTTATCAAGTTATTGGCTGATGCATGCATAAATTTTGAGTGCCTGTTATCTGACACTACTTTACTTGCCAGAGATTCACTTTACTAGTACAGTACTTTACACTGCTTTTTTGCTGTTTTAGCATACTTTTTTTCGCTTTTTTCTGGTCATAAAAAGCCTAGAATTTATATTGCACACGTATCTAGCTACACGGAATATATGGAGCCTTCCCGGTCACCGTTGCTGCTCCTACCCTCTCCTCCTGCCCCAGCTCAGGGGATCACTTACCATTTTCGGCTCGCTTATTCGGGTAAATAACTGCACCGCCACACGTAAATTTCTTGAGCAGGTTTTTTACTTATCACGTGGTGTGAACAGGGTGCGCGAGGGCTTACCGATCAGCGAAGCCTAACGCAGTAAAAATTTATGGGTCACGTGAGCACGGTGGTCCGGCTTTCCATACCACTTCGTCCTCCGTGCCACTCACAACCAATTGCTCATCACGACTCGAGGATGTGACGACGCGTCACATCGTCATGTATCAACACGACAAGTCTGCATAGTGAATCGTACACGTCGCGTTCATCGTTCTAAGTCTCGCACCTCGCATCACCCTACCTTACCCCCTCCTCTGCGCGTAACTGTGACGGTGTGCCAGCCTACAATAAGAACGAGAAAACCGTGCGACGCGACAGTAATCAGGATGTGATAACTCATCGTCCACATCTCGCGTTCATTTGTGCGACGGCGAGAGGGCTCAAAGGGGGACGCGATGGAAATTTCGTCACGTTGAACACATTTATGACGCGTGGTATTTTACTCGTGAGTTTACAGTAAGCAAATATTTCCACCACTGACTTTTCGCTTACAGCCGGTGAGCTAATATTTTTAGGTCATATGAAGTCATCCTAGGCAGGATAAAAATTAACCGTTAGTGTGCTAATATATTCAATCCTCTGTCGTACAGTGACCACCAAGGAAACATCACCCTCGAGGTTACGCATGTCGTTCTCGTAATTGGCTTGTTCATTGTGGGTGTAGAATCATCTTGCGATTATATGCGAAACTATGCGAGGGGTCTGATCGCCATGGTTGTCCCTACAATGGCCGTCGGATGGATTACCGTCGCCAGTATGTCCGTCACTCTTGAGACCCGTTTAGACAAGTTTTCCTGTCTTACAGAGGCCTTGCATCTCCTCTTTCCCGCTTTGAATATGATCTTAGCGCTTTGCATCGCGGCTTGCATCACCCCAATAGATCCGGTCACTTGCGCCGGTGTCACCCGTTTGTCCTTACATATCTCAAGTTTAAATTCACCGGCCCCTGATTCCTTCTTTGAATGACATACTTGTTTCTAGACACGCTCTAGTGGCAGTTCGTCGGATTCTTTCAGCAGAGGCTGAGGCAAATGAGAATCTTGCTTATCCTTTTTTCAGCATTGCAACATACCTGACCATCGAAAGCTCAATCCGAGTAGCTGTTGGAAAATGGTTCTTGATTGGGTGCTGGTGTGGGTAGTTCACATCATCGATCTTCCGAGGTTTTATCGATCGCGAACCATACATCGCACGGTACTTGGCAATCGCCATATTCGTGGTGGCGGTCACTGCCTCGATAGGTATTGCTGATCTTGTGGCACTATTTGCAGCAGGTGACACTACCTTCGTCCTGCTACGTTTCAACTCATGCCCACCAATAACTTGTGCAATCTCATGGGATGGCCATTTCAATGACGAGACCAAAAATCATGTATGCTTATCTGTCATCGACCATGTTCCAAATTGCAGCTAATTATCGACATCGGCGCCTGGCTCCCGTTTGAGTCGCACAACGTGCCAGGACTGGGCATCACCCCTTGGAGATTGGCCGTTTTAATGCTTGCAATCCTTCTGCAGTATCCCTCCTTTACTGTTGCTTTATAGGTGGTACGTGAGGTTACGTCCTAACAGGAAGCACTGTTTTGCGACCTCGTTGGTACGTATGTTAATGCGAAATGGAATGTTAGGTTTAGTACTCACGGCTTCTAAGTCCTGTACGTACATGATCCCCTTTTTATTGGGGATCATGTTATCTCCCATTTGTAGATGGGGGTTCGGCGCAGTTTTCGTGACTGGGTTAGCCCTCACGCACTCGCCAAATCCTGCAAATCCGCCAGAAAACCAGGCGCACTGCTCGTGGCAACGATCCAACCCATCGTGTCGTTCGTAGTTCTTGGTTCCATTATCATTCACACGTTTTGCTTTGACTTTGATGTGGAACCAGGGTCTGATATTTTCCGTGAATAGTCTCTCCATCCCATTCTTCAACTTGGGAAGAGGCGTACATCTTCATGATACCTACACCTAGACCCGCACGAGAACCGGGAAACTCTTCTTGAGTCAGTGACCTAATCGCGACGTCCATACTGAGACATAGGTGTAGTTTCTGGTGCCAAAACTAATCTTTGTCCCGAACGTGGTGAGGAAACCAATATCTGAGACTAGATCCTGACCCAACACCCAGGTGGCAATTCTGAATCCTCTGATACTGTGCATATTAATACCAAGAGTCCAAGACAGAAGAGAGTATAATGACCTTCATTAGCGAGAACGAAGGTGACAGAACTACAAAAGTCTACCCTCTTTGTTTTGTATTTGCAGATGATCCTCTGATCCTCTTTTGCCACTTTCCTCCAGGATGCGGAAATGTTTTCCAATGTGACAGTAGCATCACGAACATTTTGTGACAAATCTGAGCCTGACAAGTTGGTGCTCGCAGTTTTTACCCACATGTAACGGCCATAACCATCAGCTTTCGTTATTCTAGCTTCCTGCGACTGATAGCTTTGCCTGTGACTCGCATGATCACCTTCTTGGCTGCTTTGTACATATGATTTGTTGTTTATGTGATTGATACACCGACCGAATAAATAATAAGTAGGACGTGTGGGGACTGAGAAGATTAGGAAGTATGTACGTCGGAAGCCTCTGACGTTCCGATGCGTCGGGCCATGGCATGCGCGTGAAAAAAAAAAAGAGATAATTACAGTGATTCACCGTCACTTGCGTCAGCCACCGTCACTTGCGTCAATCCTAAATAGCTACTTAAATTACACAAATGACATGCCACAAAAATAGTGATAATTCGTTGGGTTAGTCCCTTTGTAAGATAGGTACATATATGTGCATGAACTCTACGGGGTTTGTTAGCTATCTGCCATTTTGTGCGAGAAAAATGAGAAAATTACATGTTTTGGTGCATATTGGTTTCTAGGAGCTACTTCTGACTCTAAAAATGTGCTTGCCACTTGCATTTGATGGCTTA
>JBBPUM010000102.1:0-31248 GCA_038094695.1 Chiua aff. virens
GTTAGTCTTAGTTCCGTCTTGGAAGTTATACATAGTAAATTCGTCATTAGAAGCCGCCAGAATTCCGTAAGTGGTGTCAGATCACGCCGGTAAGTTAAGATTGAGACTTTTTGCCATTTTGACGTTCATTGTGTGCAGGTATGTAACCAAGGAAGCACAGTGGACTACAGCCATAAGGTTAGTGGAGATGAAAGGAGCACAAGAAATGTAATATACATATCTGATGGGCTAATGGTATAGGACTCATTGCCAACGAAATAGTTGATTCGGTTACCTGCCGTTGTATAGATAAAACAGTCTCCAACCCATTTTGCCGTCATGACACTACAAGTAATGTTAGATGTGAACCAGCACAATCGTAGGAAACTACAGTCACTTATCTGAGACCTCACATCCCTCTTCAACCCCTCATCTGTGATCTCGACACCTCCCTCGAGTTTTGCCTGATATGCACCCCGGTCAAAACGCAGAATATAAAACGACTCATCGCAAGTGATTGCTACCAGGGACCCTGTTTCTGACCAGCAGATCTTCGGACAGTATAGGTAAACACCTCTTCGAAAACTAGAATAAGAGCCCACATTTTTAACGTCGACGTCCCTCCGCCTAACAATCCCTTCACTCTCCCAATCCCAAAAAAACGTCAAGTCCCTTCCCTCGTGCACCCAGTAGTGGGCCACCTTGTAACCCGTCGATGGTCCAGCTACCCGAACCTTTCATCCCTGCACCACCTCTCTCTTTGAAGCTCTTGTAAACTTCCAACTTTAGTTTGCTCTCCAATACCGCGTATGTGTTTGAATCGCCTGCCCATGCAAATGATAGATTGTCTCCAAAAGACTTGTTTCTCCGTGCAAGCGCCATGTATATGATGTACTCGCCATCCCCGACAACTGCCAGCGTCACGAACCGCCCGTTGGGGAAGTGAATAAGATTCGTGGCAAAGATCTCTGTCGAGCCGAGCTCTTTGATCGAGAGAGAGGTGTGGTTTCCTTCTGCAGTCGCGTCGTCCGAGAGACTCTGCAGGTTCCCTGAGAGAACAACTTGATTACGCGTATAAATGAGTTTTCCGGTTGGGTCCATGCTGAATGTTGGCTCATCCCGACCAAGCTAAATGATGGGGCTGAGATGAGTAATGGCGGTGACATGCATACACGCACCTTGATACTTCACCGAATCCAACAGCAACCTCATTCGCGTCTCTTCGCAATGCCACACACCACGCCCACTCCAATGCATAGCTCAGCGTGTTTTCTAATCGATAAATATTACTGTTCCAGATCTTGGCCATCCCATCTTCGCTTCCGCTGATGATAATGGGCAAATTGGGGTGGAACACCACGAAAGAGGGGTTATTAGCATGACCTTCCATCGTTTGGACGGAGCTCTTGCTCAAGTAATCCCATACTTTGATCGTTTTGTCGTCCCTGGTCATCACGAGGTAGGGTTTACCAAGTCCAGAGTAGAGATTGACATAGTTGACACCCTTATCATGAGCGTCCATCGTGAAGTTACTAGTTAGCGGTCCCAGAACCAAGGGACCCTATCTTGACTGCCCGATCGAGACAAGCAGAAGCAAACACGTTGGCATCTTTGGGGTTAAAGGTAATGTTGTAATGTAGTGTACGTGGCCTTCATATACCTGGCAAAATGAAGAAAAAGTACTGAGCATGGTCTGCATATAAGGAAAGGAGAAGACGCACCTGGATGCATTTCCACTGTTTATCCCAATCCCAAGCCTTGATGGTCATGTCATCGCTGCCCGTCAAGATAGTACTCGCCGTTGGATGTACTACAAGGCATCGAATGTAATCGGGTGGGCCTCAAACGAGGTAACTTTCTCATCGGTGTTGTAGTTGAAGAGAGAGCTGAAAGTTGTCCGAGCCAGCAACAAACCAGTTTTTGCATGAAATGAACTTGATTGGCACAGCGAATAGGAACGTTGGACACCTCGAACATCTTCACTAATGTGCCTGTCTCATGGTTGTAGATGTTCACCGAACCATTGTAAGGGCCAGTGAGTAGCCAAGGCTCAGTGGGATGAAAGTCGGTGCCTTTGACCGTGACGCGGTCGGATCGAGGGAATAGTTTGCGCTGGTAGTATCATACTCAGCGGAAAGTACTTACGGATGCGTCAAACAGCATTGTTCTGGGGCAAGATGAAGAAAGATATTGGGCAGCACGGCCATGCGAAGGAGTTGGCTGGTCAATCCGGTTGACTGCTTTGAATGACCAATCTGCCCTTGAGTGAAGCACGCTTTGGAGGGTCACAACAACCAAACCATCGCATCAATGTTCAACATGAAGGAGTCATTATGGTTACTGGGCACATCCAGTTGTACAGAAAACAACAAGATAAAATTGCAGCATAACATGGAATATGATGTAGTAATCGACCTCGTTTGCTCTGTGTACAACCTGAGTATGATCGTAGTTACATAAAACCATATCAATTGCGGTGAGTGCAGGACACAAAGTCTCATCTTTGCTAGGCAGCATTGCTGGCCTCGTCAGCCTGAGTGGTCTGTCGGGAACCCCATATATTTGCAAGTGACTGGAGTGCAATCAGAATGCGATCAAATACTCCAGTTTGTGACACCTGGCTGCGTTGCAAGTCTTGCACCCCTTCTTCCACGGTCTTTAGACGCTGTGAGAGGCGATCCTCCATGTGGAGTAGGCCATTACGAGACTCGTTCATGAAGTCTTGAAGGAGGTTTGACTCCTTGGAGTGAGTCACGACCATAGTTTTTTGAATATCTCCAATTCGGGAAAGAACTTTCCGCATTTCTTGCGCCTGTGCGGACGCCCCATTTTCCAAGCAGGAGACGCGGTCTTCAATGTTGGCCACCATTTGTTCTGCTGGTTCCACTAAATTTTCAGAAAGAAAATGAGTTAGTAAAAAACATGAACTAATTCAAAGAAAATGCTGTACTTGGAGACCTGCTAGATTTGCTGGCTCCAAATGCTCCCAAGCCAACCTCCCAGCCTGAGTCTGACATTACAGAAATGGTGGACATAGACTGTCTGTTGACAAGGTCTGTGGTAGGTACTGACACCCTTGTTGCTTGTTCTGGAGTTTCAACAGGAACGTAAACAGACTATGAATAGCTTATCCTTACCTGGTGATCCACTTGGTTTGCTGCTAGTGGCACCAAATGTTTCAGAGGCAACTGCTGAGACTACTGATCTAGATGTGGATGTAGATTCCCTGGAGTTCATGGTGACCAAATAGATTTGGATGTGCTGCTACAATCTCGACTCGGAGAGAGTTAGAGTCCAAGCCCTCAGCCCAACCAGCCCGGCCCTGAAGCTTACTGCAGTGTAATGAGATTGGTGTGAGAAATTTTGAGGCATGGCGACGGTTGACAAAAAAGAAAATTAGAAGCAATGGACCCCTACTCCATTCACCAAGACACCAGATGACCATCCTATGAACGCTTCCAAAAATTAATGGATGGCTGACCTAAGTTTTCTCTCACTAGCATTTCAAATAACCAACTTGAATTTATGTCTGCCACAGATCAGAGTATGCCAGTGTCTGCTAGTATTAGTGGCTCTGAGACTTGTACAGAGTGTATCACTCTGTGTTTAAGTTATGATTAAGTGAATAGAATAGAGTCCAGAGTAATTGCCAGTATGGAAATGATTTTTTCTCCAGACTATGAGAAATTGGATATCATATTCAAGTTCAGTCAATTGGAACTTGAACAGGCAACATTGATAATGTCATAAAGTCACAAGAATGGCAGTGATAGTCTAGGGTAGTTGTAGCCTTGGTCAACCTGGCATAGGGTGTGATGGATATGATCTGAGTTCAAGTTTGGGTCACTTCATGATCACAGTCATGGCAACTGCATGCAAATCACAACAGATTAAACTAGAATTTATATCCATAATGTAAAGGGTTGATATGCTTGGGCCTCACTCATGCCACTGATGAGAATCATCTGTATTCGTGAACAAGGTAAAGTAAAACGAAATAGTAAAGTATTTGAAATCATGCCTAGTAACACATGATTAGAACAATGTGCATGTGAATCAACATGTTGCTAGATAGAAGTATATAATTAAAGATATGTAATTACAGTGGATATAAGTGGGTGTAGGCCCCTAACACATAAATACATTCAGGTCCAGATCATTCCATTCATTCATATCAGTATAATCTCTAATGGTAGATTCAGACTCAGACTTGACCTGTTTGAGCTCCAACTTGGGGTCACTAGAGTATTCTGAGCCATTGACATCTTCCTCAACATGATCTACCATGTTTTTATTTGAGTGAGATTACTGAAGTAAACAGGAAGATAAGACTCTGAGTCTGTCAGCAAGTCTGAACATGCTCTAGGCATTGGTACTAGAGGATCATTGTACAAATATGTATGTCTGATGCTGAGTCCCCATTGATAGTACATGGTCATATCACAATCAATGATCTAAGACATATATTTAGCAGATTAAATCATGTGATCAGAACAAGAACCTGCTGATTGATATAGTAACACTTCCGATTGTCTGCATTACCTGTACAGTAGGATATCACAATCCCATCAGGATGTAGCCATCTTTTGGCAAAAAAGGGATTATATGGCAGTCTTTGAGCACATCTGTAGGATTGACAAACATCAGCAAACCAACCTTTTTGGGCCATAGAGTTCCAGTTGTGTCAAGACTGCACAGTCTAGCATTTCTTCTACCCAGTTCTTCACAGTCTTTTGGTAACATTATTAAGATCTGCCAATACCATATAGTGGCCATCAGGAAATCTGTGATTTTTGTAGATGGAATTATCTGACATTATCTGAACTTACCAACAACAAAAAATATGTCACAAATATCATTCTGATAAAACACATGAGATAATCTTATATACATATATTGGGTGATATAGTAGAGCATAGCTTATCCAATCAACCTAGTCATGGCCTTGTCATCTCTATTATCCATGATGGAAATTGTCTACCAGCTAGGAAGTTTGCATAAATGACAATCTCTACAATAATTTATGGGTATGGTCACTGACAAATTTCTGAGAGAATTGACAAGCATGTCCTAGAAGTGTCTAACATTGTACACAGTGACAGAGATTATATATATGCTCTAATTATAGCATTGATGGTCACAATGTAAGTGATGGTCACAAATATAAGCTATGAGGAAGTATTTATAACTTGTGATAATTCTGAACTTTGATCATGATATTAGTACAGTTAGTCATGAATGACACACTGACAGGGATGATGATTCATGTCTTGTTGACTATGAATGAAATCAGGTACACTATGGGATATCTTTTAATCAGTGGCAGAATGACATCACATGACTAGAACAAATCTTGTCTTCAAGTCTGTGATTGAGTGGCTTCTATTATCATACTCTAAAACATGACAACTTATGGAAATGGTAACTTGAACCTAGCATGACAGATCCTTTTAACTTTGATAACAAGATGATTACAAACTTGCCTTGTCTTCAAGTCTGTGAATTAGAGGTTCTTACTCTCTCAGTTCATACTTTGAGTACTCACCTGGACCTCTTCTCACTGGCAAATACACAGCATTGATGAGTAACATTCAAGTTGGATGTTCTACTACAATGGAGTAAAGGTATTAAGTTTTTTGAGACAACTTTGAGTCAGTCTGGGTAGAGGAGGATTAACACTACTTGCCAATAGGAGACTGAATAATGTCAAGGATTTGGGTAGTCCATCCATCTCTTGATATCTTCTTGGTTTGTCTCTTCAATTTTCTTACTTCCTCACTGACTTCTCTCTCAGAGTTTGGTTACAATCAAGGTGAGCTGTTCTTCTTGTATCTGCAGTTTTGTGTCTTACTCATCTGCCAGTATTTCACTAGTCCTTACTTTAAACAATTTTCAATTTGCTGCTGGTTATGTGGGTGATATTATTGGTTGAAAGGGGATACTATTTGTCAGTGCTCTTATGTTCATCATCAGCAGTACCATTTAGACATTCACCCTAGGTTTTTACATCATGATTGTTGGCCATGTTATCAGTGGCTCTAGTGTTGGCCTTTTATCATAAGTGGTCCTAAAAACCCCCTTTATTCTATACTAACCTTTCATAACTGTTTACTTGCAATACTGATACTGTTTCTCAGGTGATTCTCAGATTGATACTGACCAAGATGAGGCTAGAATGTGTGTCTTTGTGGATTTGCATGGTGGTGACTTAATGATATTCTTGTACAAGCAGAATTTCAAGAAATCAAAGAGATAGTCATTTCTAAAGTAAGTTTGTCTGTGATTACCAGTGACATCTGTCCATATCATGGCTTATTTTTCTCTATAGTGGGAGCTTGATGAGGGTCATAGATGTGCTATCATATGGAAGAAGTATAAATATTGTGTCCTGCTTGTGATGTCATCTCAGATCTTTCAAGTTGCTCAACTGGTGTGTTCTAGTCCCTGACTTAATGGTGCAGGATTGAGGATCTTATGATTTCAAGAATGGAATAAATGATACATGATTGCATCCTTGAGGCATACTATTCATTCTCAAGTACATTCACTCAGTGATTTCCTATTATGTGTATGAGTATTTATATACTAAATCTGCAAGGTTCATACTGATATTGCATGCTAGCCTTTGTATTTGAGAGTAGGTTGGTCCACTTAAGTCTATACTATGATTGAAAGTAAAAACTGACTGCTAGTGGATGGTTTGGATATGATATCATTTTAATGATGGAGATCAATGCCATCATCTATATACTTAGCACTATTCCACTGTATATCAATTCTAACTGCTATTCCTTATCTGTTTAGATTTTACTTTCAGGTGATACCTGGTAGACTGTTGGAGTTGCTGAATTACCCTACTGTCAGATGCTGTCATCATACAGATTATTGTGATAAGCAAGCTTGACATTGTTCTGGTCAATCTATATAGATGGGCACATTGCCCTTGGTCTTACTGGATAGTGAATGTATATTCACATTCTGACAACTCCTCAAGTAGTCATTATTTGTATGGTCATTTTCAATATTGGGTTTGGTTACAGGTATGTGGTTCATCACACAGTTCAACCTTTACTTAGGTCTTCCAAGTTGAGAGCCAATTCTATGGCTTTATCCACCCAAGGTCAGTTCATATTGTAATGGAGTTATTAGGACATTTTATCAGGTCTTATAGATCATGCCTTTGATTTCTGATTCAAAGGTGTTTCAATCTCAACCATTGAATAATGTCTAATGATCCACTGTAGGACCTTTAATTTTATCATTGGGAAAATGATATCTTACTTACAGGAAGTCATCACATGAAGGTTATATCCTATGCATAGTTTTTATTGTGCATTCAGCTTTATGCTTGTGCACTTTTGTTGGTTGAAAATTTCTATGTCAAACTTTGCACTAAGGCTATTATAGTATATCCTAAAACTATGAATGTACCATTAGAAGAGATAGATACTGTATTTGATGAAGGTGAACAGGTCTGGAATATAAGCACATATATAGTTTGACTTTTTTGTTTTTTAGAGGAAAAACTTGACTATGAATTCAAGCATGCTTTACTCATGTTGAGTGTTTATTCTGATTGGCTATCAGTTAACTCTGATTGACAACCAAAGAACCCTATGGAGAGAGGATGGGTCAGTTGGGTACTTTACTGTAATAACAGGAGTATATATCACCCTATATTAGCAAAATTTGAGTCACCTGTACATGTTATGCTTGCTCCACTGGGTAGGATCAAACAATGACTTGTACAACAAGGGTCACTATGCAGCTGCAATACCTCAAACAACCACTGCAAGTCTGCTAGTTGTAAAGAGGGTCTAGAAACTCTAAGTCTCTAGAGGAGTCAAGGGTTTGAGGTTTGAAGGGTGCTTGGAGCTTGGGACAAGCAATCAAGGGATTTTGAGAGAATACAAGACAAGGTGTATTGTCAAGTAGATCTAAGCTAAGGTTACAGGTTGAAAGACATAGGCTTTATATAGCAAGTAAAGGGGTGGTCCAAATGAAGAGCAGAATTGTCACAAAAGGACCAAAAGGGGAGGAGGTGCATCACCTAGATATGATGGGAGTGAATCCTGATGACATAGAAATGACTAAAGTACTGTGGATGCGATCAGAATGGAGAATTAGTAAGCCAGCGAAGATAAGGTCTTAATAGGGCTTAGATAGCTAAGACACAAGTCCAATAGGGGGAACTATGGAATAAAGGGAGTAGAACAACATAGGGCACTAGAGAAGAAATTGTAACAATGAGTGAGTATTCATAATACAAATTTTAGATCTCAGATCACATTACCAACTCACCAATCAATATCATCTCCTCTTTGGACAATGTCCAAGACATGCTTCAAACCCTGACACTATCCTCAATAGCTCCTTGAATATACTGAACTCCCTTTCACTGTCAAACATGTGTTAGAGATAAGCAAGTATCATGTACTAAGTAGCAGTGTCTTACCTGATAGTGTTTAAAGGTCCAGTTCTAGAACCACTCAAAAACCACAACCAAACCAAACCAAACCAAACCAATTAGGACCAGTCCTGAGTGTCTTTTAGTTTTAGAAATAAAGCAGTCATTGTCTTTTTACTTTTCTCAAAAATTAAAAAATTGCAAAAAGACCAGTTGCAACCAGTCTTTTGGTGTCACCAATGACACCCCCTGAAAGCCCTGATTTCTCTGTATTTAGCACAATTTTTCCAGATTTTTAGGAATTTATTTTTAATTTTTACACCATATGATCATTCTATAGATCTAATCTATAGCATATGACCTGGAAATGGCTATATCTCAGTCATTTATGGGTTGATCAGCTAGATCCAGGTGTCAGCATCTAGCCTTAAGTGTGTACTATATTTGTTCTCACTATGACTAAGCCTGATTCCCACAGTAATCAGTCACAAAAAATTAATTCTGATAGGTATATCTCATTTGAAGGGGTATTTGACAATAAAATGGCCATAACTTCTTACTGTGTGAACCAAATTACACAGAAATTAGATGGATCAGAAGCTATTAGTTAGCCTCTATTTTAAGACTAGTTGCAACCAGTCTGAACTAGTCTTTCTTTAGAGCTAACATTAAAAAAACTGGTTTTTAGTGGTCTAGTTGTGGTCCTGGGAATTTCTAAGTTTAAAAAAAAACTGGTTTGGTCCAATTGCCTTATTTGGAGTGTGGAAAACTGGACCAGACTGGACTTTAAAACACTATCAAGGAGGGTCCATGTGCTCATCACAAGGGAAGCCAGGTTCTGACCCTATGCAAATATCCTGTGTATTATTGAGATACTTTGTTGTAATGTAACCCTACCTAGAGATGGCACCTTCACAACTCAAAATTCACCTGAGTCACTATGTACTTTATTGGACTAGAATCGTTCTCTCGCAACCATACTGCTTACATAATCAAATACATACATTACCTTGTAGCCTTTCGCTGTAGTACTTCGTCCGCTATCACAAATAACATCTGCCGCTTCGTTCTGCCTCATCAGCCTCACATTTCCGGCATACAACTTTTTAACATACTTATCTGAAGTGGGACTCAATTTATAGTATGAGCACTTGGACATTGAAATGAGCCAAAAGTCTAGATCATTGTAAAGGTCAAATACAAGTTAAACAATGACTTGGTCAACCAATACAGGCATAAAACATAGACTAGTGAGGACTGGTAAGATAAAGATCAAGGATAACACCAGCACTCAAGAGAAGATGGTCACAGAGGAGATTTTAAGAGAAAGGGTGAAAACTCCAAGGTGTTAAGACCATGCTGACCTCCAGTGCGAACTCCGACGAATAGGGGCTTCGGAGCTCTGGAGGTCTGGACAAGGACATCAGGTTCAGCTTATGTGCTGCCCCCTTGCTAGTGTTGTGTCCTAATATTTCGGAGATGGAGTTTGGAGGAGTTCGGAGGGAGTTCGGAGTAAAGAGCGACAATATTAGAGAGGAATCATAGGATTGTCTAAGTTGATAATCAAGCTAAAGTTACAGGGAAGTAACTACGATTTATATACTCGGAGAAAGACACTGGATTAGTAAAGCTATGTAAAAGCTGAGTAAGACTGAGTAAGACGGAGAACAAGTAACCGGAGGGAATCGGATATGTACGAATGCCGGAGCTGTGCTCCTAAGCGAACACAGGTATCAGAGTACTTACAAATCAGAACTAGTACAAAAGGAGAAAACATCGGAGTAACATCGGAGCAAGCGGAGATCATGGAGTTAAGCGGAGAATCTAGGAGTTGATCGGAGATTTCGGAGTAAGCTAGGAGTTGGGAGAAATGGTATATGACACAAGGGAACTTTACTAAACTCTGGAAGGCTGAGTAACTGGAGTTGTAAGTCTGAGAGTATGTGGAGTAAGATGTAAGAGGAACAAGATGAAGATGAGCAGAGATGCTCAGAGATGGAAGTCTGGGATATAACATAACATAACAATCTAATGTCACTACCCTTGCTGCCACTGCAAGAGATGTTTGTATTGGTCAATTCTCATTCAATGGCACTATTTTTCCACATACCCAAAGATTGAGCCATAGGTGAGACTGGCCCCAATGAATGCTACTTTTGCAGTTGTATCCAACAAATTATCATACATAGGTCTGAGAAGTTCTCTGAAAAGACTAGTCTGAACAACTTGAAGTTGTAGACAGTAAAGTTGAGAGCCCTTACCTCTACCAGTCAATGATTCCATGGTAACCCATATGTTCAGCAGTGGCTCAAGTTTGCAAACTCAACTGATAGCATGTCAAACTTGAAGCAGTTACTAGTTATAATGTATATAGTACTTGGGCACTTGAACACATACTAGACATGCAGTCACATTCACTACAGTCAAGTTGGGTGTTCACAAATATGACCAAACTACATACAACACTAAGACATACTGGTAACCAATGCATTCCATTAGACCCAGAGACTGGGATCCAGACTGATCCCTGACCAGTCCCCTAGTGGACTTTTTGGATAAATCAGTATAGAGCAGTCTGGCATCTTCAAGTTGTTATGGTGGTAACCTGATGTAGTATGCACACAGGGCTTAAGTTCTTTGAATCATGCATGTGTATTGGTGTTTTAGCCTGAGGAGTCAGGATCAAAGCTTTGAAGCATTCATGAGCAAGATGTCAAGTTGTTCCCACAACTTTATTCAAGGTCAATTTAAAGGCAACACTACATGCATATGATACTAAGGAATCATACGTATATAAATAATACAACCAAAAAAATCATTGAAGAGATACTTATATGGAAGGAAACTTGAGCTAGTGTCACTTTTACTAGTACAAATCTGACATACTTAGCACTAGCAAGAATGACTAGAAGCAAAGCAATCTGAGAACAGTCTGGCACTTATATGGTTTGTAAATTTTGGCTGATAGTTCTAATGTGAGTAGTGTACAAATCTATTGTAATAAAATTTGTGTAACCTATGAGTTCTGAATTTGGTAGCCAAATGGGAGAGATATTTATCAAGGAAAAACAAGTAGGTTAATTGACCAATGACCTTGATGATGTCACTTGCATAGTCATTGAGTTCCTACTCCATGGCTTCAAATGTCTACTTTGCAAGTTCTCTCTTCACCAGCCTAGGACTAGCATTGGATCATCTTTTTGTATATGAGAGGTTGGTCTGATAGAGACAACTTTAGAAGTGAAAACATGTAGACATCAAGCCAGAGATGCTATCAGCAGTATAATAGAATATATCAAGTCAAGTAGCACATGAATTTCTGGATTGGACTTGGATGACATAATTACACTGGGGGTAGATTTATCTTCTACTGACATATGATTTCTGGCTTAAAGATATGACATATGTCAGAAGCTTGTGGGATAGTCTTGGTCAAGCAGGAGAGGACCAGAGTAAACAAATGTGTGGAATAGTGTTATGATTTTCCTGCTCCATTTCACCTATACTGCTTAGTTATTTTTGCCTCATATTCTTTCTTTGGACTCATGCCTTTACTGTTTAAGCCCATGGCATTAAGGCCTTATTGTCACTGGCTTACTAATTCCACTACTCTGATCATATCTGTAGTACTTTAGTCATTTCCTTTCTATTAGAATCTGCTTTCATTGCACCTAGATGATGTGTTCCCTTCCCTTTTGGTCTTATTATGTCTGTTCTACTCTTTGCTCAGACCATTCCTTTCATACTATATAAACCTCATGTTCTCCACCCTGTAACTTTAGCTTAGATCTACTTGACAATACATCTTGTCTTGTATCCTCTTGATTCTCTCTAATTGCTTGTCCCAAGCTCCAAGCACCTTCAATCCTTTGAACCTTCAACTCCTATCAAACAGACTTGGTAGTCCTTGATCCTCTTCACAACTAACAAACTCACAGTAGTTGTTTGAGGTATTGCAGCTGTGCAGTGACTCTTGTTGTACAAGTCACTACTTGATCTTATCTAGAGCAAGTGTGACAAATAGCAAGATGAGAAAGGGGGAAGTGATTGAATGAGAATCATGCTAGGAGATTGCATGCTAGCATATGGGAAGGGGTCCATAAGCATCATGATAGACCAAGTTCTAGAGCAATCTTCAAGCTCCAAAGACTAGAGAGGCAGGTAGGGGTAAGTAATGAGTTATTATTTGACTTCACTTATTCAATTGTGAACTATTGGAACTGAGTATACTAGTAGCTTTCCTTATAGGCACATTTCACCAACAGCTTGCTTAGAGTTCAACCAGACAGTTATGGTAATCTCTCATATCAAACAAGTTACAGCCTTTTGAGTCCATTTAACATACTCCTTCTAACCTCACTGATGGCCAAGCTGTAAACTCAAGATCTGCTTAAAATAGTCAGGAGCAGAATAATCCTCCTGAGTTTATCACTTTTATTACCTTTTTGAGTTCACAGCTGATACTTACTAGATTCCAGTATTAGCAACCAGTATGATCTTATCTAAAAGTGGGATATCCACATCTCTCTAGACTTCTTTCTTATCTTGGTATCTGAACCTATTAATACATTTGATAATTTAAGAGTTTGAGATCATAATTTGAGTCATCTTGTTAGTGTCTCATGGTACTCTCCAATTTGAACCACACATATTGTCCATTGGACTTGTCATACTAGTAGTATTGTATGCCAACTTCACAAGCAAACATATATGCAGGTTCCACACACAGAATCTGATGACTTTCAAGTTTGTCACAGTCACTCTTTTGAGATGGTAAGGCCTAGATTGTGTATCATGATCACATATCATGTTATAGATTAGCACATAAAATGGATCCTTGGCAGCAAGGCAAAGAGCTATTCCAGGTACTAATTTCTACTAGTAGTAAGTATATTTTGAATAGACAACTCCCAGGGTGTTGGTCAAATAGTTTTGGTAATCACCTCTATGACCCTACTGTGGTATTTGTTTCTGGATTCACTGGCAGAGTCTTAGACATTTTACTTTGTAGTGCCACAAGTGAGTAGATTTGTCACATCAACAACTCACTAAGGTCTCAGATAGACAATTTTGGTAGCTACATTGCCCTATGACATGAAGGTAAGTACATTTAATGATTTGCAAAGGTCATTAACACACATCCTCTAGAGATAATTCGAGGACAACATTGGGATGCTCAATGGATTCTCAGCTGACAAGATCATACATTGTAGTCCATTTATCTCCTCAATTGGGAAAACTCTGAAGAGATTAGAATCTGATGTACCCTTTCTAAATGGTATACTATGGATTTGATTATATCTTGGAAGGGAATTCATAACACACTTCTTAAGCTACTAAATCTACCTTGATTAACTCTTCTACTAATACCATGGCCTACTATATGGATCTTAACATAGCAGGTCTTGACTTATTGTTCTCTAACACATTGCCTACAAATACCAAGACTCAGAACATGGTTGGCAGACTTGTGAATAACTTATTTCATGAGTTTTCCAAGGATTATGCCAGTGCAGCACTACAGCCAGTCAACAATATGACACTTGATAGCTTGTTCAATGACATACTGTCTAACTCTGCTCAAACCATTTCAATCCCTCTATCTTACCCTCCCTCATTTCATGGTGGCAGTGAAGGTACTCTTGCTCAGATACTTGTAAATCATTATGATCACAATCCCTCTAAAGAATCCCACAAGTCAATTTGCAAGTTCCTGTTGATAGAACCATACTAGTAGCAATATACTACCTGTGGTGCCAGAGCCTAAAAATGATATTGTTCAACTACAAGACTCTCTGGATGCTGTGATCACATTCAACTGCAATCAAGAAAGTGAGTCTTAAATTTGTATTTCTAGAATTAATGCTAAGTATACTATTACTAAACAGTAGTACCTTTCCTATGTGTTTTTAAAGTGACCAGCTATAACTGGAAAGATCTTTCAGGGCATCTTTCAGTCCTTGCATGGAAGTACATAGCTCTAGAATGATTCCAACCACACTTGGCTAATTTTGGCAGGGTAAAATTATGTGGTTGTACTATAAATATTGATAGAAGGTGAAAGAGTTTGAAGAAGATAAAACAACTGAGCTGCTAATCTATACAAATCTAATCCAACTATCAACAGTTCCAGTTCAGTTGGAACTGCAAGAAAACAATTTCTATGGTTATAAGACTTAATGACTTGAGATTCACAGATAGGTTAGCTATATATATAAGTGCTTGCACATCACACACTGACACCACAACTTACTAACATCTATTGGCTAACAGAGGATATGTCACACATGTCTGAGCCAGGTTGACCCTCACTGTGAAGGCTATCATTATTAAATGATTCCAGACTATTATTAGTCAAATAGAAGGAAAAAGCCCATGGGTTTCCTCCATATGTATTAATCTTACCCAAATTCTATCAAGGAACAGGTATGTGTATTCAGGAACTTTTGTGTCTCTGATTCACATCATCTGTCATACAGATGCTTTATTTTGAAGGTGCAATACCTGGAATATTTCTCAGTTGGGCCCTGTGGCTAGAGAACCACAAGGAATTTTTCAGCATTTTTACAAAGGTTATAGGCCCCAACAGTCTGTCATACTTACAGCCACTATGATACCTGGACATGAACTATTGTAAGTACAAGATCCCACTCTTTTTTAAGAATAACTTTGAACTCATACTTTGTTAGCTTCTTGCTTGTCTTGAATTTACTGTCAACAGAGCAAACAGACTGGCTGTTGCCACTTGGAAAAACAAAACTGGTTTTAGTGGTCCAGTTGTGGTCCAGGGAATTTCTGGGTTTTAAAAAAACCAGACTGGACCAGACTTTAAAATACTAGATGCTATCAGTGAGTGATATCATGATAGATATACAAAATAAGTTGATATATCTCTATTGGTAAGTTGCAACCTTTAGACTTCAATGATAGAATGCCACCAGTGACTTGTACTATACTTCATCACATGTATGATATTATCTATAACATTTCCTATCTACTTGTAGGTATCTTCCTAGTCTACAATTTATTTTCTGTCTGATCTGAGTAGAGACTCCACTAGTACTAGTGATGCACAGGCTCTTGAACCTTGATTTGAACTGAAATTTTGCTAGACTGTCAGTGGACATTTGCCCAGTTCAAGGTTCAGATAGAGAACTGAACCAAACACTAGTGGGCATTCATGTTCATAACATATCCAATATGGTGAGTAATTCAAAACACATTGTGTATCATGAAGTTGATCTATTAATGTCACCTATGCCTTTCTTGGCCTTGTTTGTTTCAGCTTCCTGAACTGATGTCAATGTTATCAAGGATGTAGTATTATTGCTCATGAATTTGTCCCACTGGTACCCATTTGAACCTTGTATAACTATTGTGCACTGACTTGTACATAGTATCCATGCCTAGTATGCTCATCAACTTATTCCAGTGTCAAGGTTGCCACAAACACCCACATCAATCTGAACATCAAGCACTCAAATTGGCAATCTATGCACTGTAAAATTTAATACTGTCACAATGTACTTAAAATCAATCATGTGCTTCTCAAACATCTTCTGATAAAACCAAGTAACTATTTGGTATGTAACCACATCATCTATCTTCCACAACATTCCTGATCACTCTATTGAACCTAGTGAACTGTAGTAGGGCCTATTGTGAGATACAGAACCTTATCTAGTATTGATCTGTCTTCTTGGACTAGATAGCATACAGAGGAATACAAACTTGAAGTATATGTAGTATTCCTGGATGATCTATATCAGCATGAGCTGCCCATCACTCATTGTAAACCATGGCTTGAATGGCTTCTAAGTTCTTGTGGTGCTGACCAGGCAAAAGGCAGGACAATGGTGATATAACAATCATAGAAGTTGTCATATAACCATTATTATCATTAGTTGGAGAGGGCAGATATGAGGGTGATAGTAGAGTACAGAAAGAGAGAGCAGAACTGACTCTTGAAGACTATGTCAAATTAGCAACAAAATCTCTCTAAATTTCTGGAAAGACTCCCCCTGAAACAACCAAACCTTTATAGGCTTAAGTTATTTGTAGAAGGACAATAAAAGCAAGTCAAGGGCACTAGAAGCTTGGGAAAACTCCAGAGAGGACAAGACTGGGTCCTTCTGGGAGCTAGGAGGATCCCTTATATATATTCTACTGTTTGTACAGGTGTATGGTAAATCTACAGATATGCTATACTATGGGACAAGGGTTCTGGATGGGTTGAGGGTTTAGGAATCCAGGCTGTATAGCCATGGAATGTATCTGCATCATAGAGAATCTGTCCAAGGCATGAGGGAAGATAAACATGAGAAGAACATGTGTAGGGTAGGTATAAGGCAAACATATGTGGAATGGAATGACATACATGAGTCTAGAGTGATTTAAGGGTTTGTATAGTCTAGACTGGTCAAGGGTTAATGGGTCTAGACCATAGCCAGGCCTGGGCCAGTGTAGAATAGTCTGGTTCACATGGATAAAGTCAAATATGGGCTAATTATGTGAACAAAGTATTAGGCTTATAGTAAGCCTAAATGGCAATGGAAAAATATGGGAAAATAGCTATAAAATAGAGTGATTAGGATAGTGTTATTGAGAGGGCACCAATGGTTAGAGTATAATGATGGTCAGCAAGATATCAGCAAGATGTTAGCAAAGATGTCAGCAAAGTGGTCAGCAAGATTTAGAGTAATTGTAACACCCCCCAGCAACCTCCTGGCTTGAACCTTGACAAGCTATCCACATGCTAGGAGAGTACAGACTAAATCTCAATGGAGACAACCTCAATATATTCTCTCTCACCATGCTAGTAGCATTCATTATTATACTTGCTCCGGGTGGGACCAAGCAATGACTCATACAACAAGAATCACTGCACAGCTGCAATACCTCAAACAACTACTACAAGTCTGCTAGTTGTAAAGAGAGTCAAGGGACCTCCTAGTCTGTCAGGAGTAGTGTTTTAAAGTCCAGTTGTGAACTGGTGATGCAACTGGCAACTGGACTGGACCACAACTGATCACAACTGAACTGCAGTTGCGAGTTGCCTCAGTTGCTGACCAGTTGCAGTTGCAGTTGTCTAGTCTAGCAGCTAGTCTGGCAACTGGTTGCAACTGGTGTACAGCCACCCCCTATCCACACTACCATATGGGGTAATATTTGGTGAATTTTCCTGATTTTGTTGACATTATTTGAGCCATATATCACTCAAAATCCACTTTTCTATGTTAAAAATTCATATGTCATCCAGAAAATATTTTTATCTCAGTTAATTTTTGGTTATCTCCCCTCCCACTATAGAGATAAAATGTAGCCATCACTGTATAGAATATTCCATCTCACTACTAGAAAGCATGATACCCAATATATGATTTTATATAAGTGAATCCGGGTAGGTATGCAGTCATATATCCTCTAAAATGACATTTGATCTGGAAATGCCCATAACTATTGATCCTGTGATTAGATTTTAATGATCTAGGGGAGTATTGTGTAGCTAAGGGTATGTAGAATGATGTTTAGCAGTTGTGCGAACCATGGTTCTCATGAGGTCAGGGGTTATGGACCAGTTTGTGCTGCAACTGATCAAAAGACTGTTTAGGACTGATCCTAATTGGTCCAGTTGCGGTCCAGTTGTGGTCCAAGGCCTTCAGAAAAGTCTTAGGACTGGTTCTGGTCCAGTTGCTTGGTCAGAAGGCCAAAAAATCGGACTAGACTGGACTTTTAATCACTAGTCAGGAGGGAGTTAAAGGTTTGAAGGATGAAGATGCTTGGAGCTTGGGACAAGTGATCAAGGGTTTCTGAGAGGATACAAGACACTAGCAAGGTGTATTGTTGAGTAGATCTAAGCTAAGGTTACAAGACAGAGAACATAGGTTTATATATGATGGAAAAGGCTGGTCCAGGCGAAGAGCTGAACTATCACAATAGGATCAAAGAGAAAAGAGTATGTGTCATCCGGATGTGAAGGGAGTGGACTCTGATGAAAGAGAAAATGACTAAAGTACTGCAGATGCAATAGGAGTGGTGAGATTAGTAAGCCATTGATGATAAGGTCTTAATGGGGCTTAGACAGCTAAGACATGAGTCCAAGGAACTATGGAGTGAGAGGAAGTAAAGTGACATAGGACAAAAAGAAGAAATTGTAACATTACCCCTGCACTAGGGTTGATGAACCATCAGAAGACTATTAATAAAGATCCCTACATTTCCCAAAGGGACTTCTAGTGATGTTGGAATATCTGCTAGCATCAATAGGATTGTCATAATCAAGGTCAGGGGAGAGAGAATGGCTAGGGTCGGGACATCTGTGGCAATGAGGATGGCCTTAAGAAGGAGGAATAGGGCATATGAAGCGCCTGGAGAAGCAAGTGCTTGTGGAGGAAGAGGACCAGAACGAGGAGAGTCAGACAGCAGGGGGAGAGGATCAGTGACATCATAAGTTGGTGGGTTGAGCAGTGATCCTATTAGCGAAGAGTGTATGAGGAGGTTGTCTGGGGCAATAATGTTGAGTATGTCTGGGGGCAGAGATGAGGCAGAATAGGTATTGGTAAAGGTTGCAGTTAACCCTCTGGTGTTCAAGTTAATAACAAGAGAAGCAAGCCTGGTTGTATAAGGGGTTATTGCGGCCAAGGGGAATGGCTTCAGATAGGGAGGTATGGAGTTGTTCAGCAATGGTAAAGGTATTGATCTTGGCTTGGTCCAGGGGAAGGACAATGTGGAAGAGGTGGAAAATATAGAGGAAGAGAAGAGCCACTCAGACAGAGTGGAGGTTAGGTGAACAGAGAAGCAGTGAGCTTGGGGTTAGGGATTGTCTTTGTAAGTGGTAGCAACGTTGCGAGCAGTGGTCTCTCATTTGTACCTGTCTACATCTTTAATGAATTCTAGGCCCTGGAGCTGGTAGAAGGTGTTCTGCAAATGATGCCTCAGATGAAGTTGGGCGCAGTTGATCTCCTCAGAGACCTCCATTGGTCCAACAAGGTGAGGGACTACTAGTAGGAGGCAGAGTCTTTTGTTTTACAGATAAGATAGATAAAGGCTCTCAAAAAGAGAGCAGTCCTCCATGTGGGTGGTCAGCAGGATGGCTATCCTTGGATTGATGATTAGAGCATGCAGTTTGTCTAAGTAGATGCCATTGGGACCTTCTCTTTGCAGGTCATGAGCATGGAGGGATACATTGATGGCAGTACAGCAAGAAGAGGAGGGTTAAAAGAAATAGAAGAGTGAGGAAATAAAGGAGGGAGTGATCCCTATCTGGCATCAGCATTGAGAGAAGAAGATTGAGAAGGGGGTCATGAGGTTACTGTGATGGAGGAGATGCTGAATGGGGTGGTGTTGGTAGGAGCATGGCAGACAGGGGATGGGGTATGAGAGTTGCAACAGTGGAAGAACATATCTAGCAAGATGTAGTGAATAGTGGATGATTTGTTTGCATTTTGGGGAAGTCCTTGGGGTGGAGTCATTTATAAGCATCTAGGATGTGCTTGGCATTTTCTAGGTTGATCTCTGGTTCCCAAGAATCTTCTTCGACAGTGTATCCTTTCTATCAGATCAGGAACTTCCTGTTCCATGGGTTGTGGGAGTGTCATAAGATACATTCTATTTTGTACTCTTCTTCCCCATCAATAAGGTCAGGTGGGGGGATGAGGGAAGCAGGGGCCATAAATTTCCATGGAGTAGTAGGGAGATAGAAGAGAAGTATAGAAAACTGGATGAATCTGCCAGGTCTTCAGAAGGTAGAGTTTATAAGATAAGGGGGATAGAACTTCTGAGATAAGGAAGGGTTCTTCCTGTTTGGGGGAGAATTTTGAGGAGATCAGGTCACATTTCAGATTTTAAGCTTTGAGTCAGACTCTATTGCCTTTTTTGAATGGGGAGAAGGATTGAAAGGACTTGGATTTCATGGTTTGGTGAGCAAGTTCATGAGCTGCCAAGGCTTCTTCTTGTGCTGTGAAGAGGGCTTTAAGGTATGATTCTATGGCAGGGTATTTGATGTTGGAGATGATAGTGGGGAGGGAATAGGGTTCATATCCCATTATGAGAAAGAATGGGGATTGGTTGGTGGTTGTGAGCAAATTCCGCCATAGGTACAAAGTTGAACCATATTTCAGGGTTTTCTTGACAGAAGATACAAAGGTATGTTTCGACTTCTTGATTTACATGCTTGGTTTCTCTATCTGTTTGGGGGTGGTAGGCTGTGAAAAGAGAATTTGTAGCCAACTTCTAGGTGGGCAAGTTCTTTTGCAAATGCAGAGACAAATTGGGGGCCTTGATCTGAAATATGTTATAGAGGCTGAATCTGGTGTATACTTTGTGGAAAAAGAGGGAGGCAATTCCTTCAGCAGTGACAGTCTTCACAGTAGGGCAGAGAATTACCCCCTTCATAAGGCCATGGTCAACCATGACCAAGAGAGAGTCACAGCCACTGGAGAAAGGACAATTGGTGATAAGATTGCAGAAGATCTACTAGAAAGGGTGAGTGCAGGAAGAGGAAATTGAAGAGAGGGAGGGAACAGTGGGATGGGTGTTAATCTTGTTCTGCTGGCAAGTGGCATATTCAGTAACATAAGAGCAGACAAAGGAGGCCAGACCTGGCCATCAAAATTTGAAGGTGATGAGTTGACGAGTTTTAAGATATTCAGGGTATCCAGCCGCAAGGGAATTATGATGTTGAGTGATGAGGGAGCGACAAAGTTCAAGGTCTGGGAGAATGTAGATATGTCCTTGGTAGGTGAGGATTCTAGCATCATATTGCCAGTCAAAGAGTCTGGAGTTAAAGAAAGGATAGGATCATCCTTCAAAGCATTGAAGGTGTTCAGAACAAGGGGATTGCTTTCTGAGGATTTCACAATGAGTGAGGAGTCTCCTGAGACAAGGTTGACAAAAAGATTGTCAGGGAGGAGGGTTACATTGTTATTATCACATTCAGTGATTCCATGATCAGGCTGCCAAGAAAGGGCATCAGGGCCAGCAAGGAGCTTTCCAGTAGTGTTTTGAAGTCCAGTTGCAGACTAGTAGCACAACTGGCAACTGGACTGGACTACAACTGATCACAACTGGACTGATGTCAGTTGCACCCAACCAGTCTTTACCAGTCTAGTTGCAGTTGTCTGATTTTGAAAGAAGTCAGGCAACTGGTAAAAAACTGGTTGCAACCAGTGCACAGCCACCCCCTATACATACTACCATTTAGTGATTTTTCCATATTTTTTGGAATTTATTTGGCCCATATATCATACAAAATCAATATTTCAATGTCAAAAAGTGACATCTGACCTGGAAATGCTCATTTCTCACCCAAAGTTTATTTTTACATTACACATTATAGAGATTAGATGTAGCCATGAGTATGTAGAACACTTCATTTCTTATATATGTAGAAGTCATGAAAGTCACTTGATGAATTGATATAAGTAAATCTGGGTCAGTATACTATTCAAAATCAGTCAAAAATGACAAGTGACCCGGAAATGCTTATATCTCATCAGGAATGCATGTCTCCCACTATAGGAATTATATGTAGCCAGGAGTGTATGGAATAATAGATCTCACTAACAGGAAGCATGAAATTCACATGGTGAATTGTTATAAGTGAATCCAGGTCAGTATACCCTCTAAATTAATATCAATCTGAAAACAGGTCATATCTACTGATCCTATGTTGAGTTGTTGGGGATGTCGGAAATAGGTTAGGTTCTTATGGTCAGAGAAGACAGTAACCGGGTGGGCAGAGCCATGGAGGTAGTGCCTTCACACTTTTAGAGAGTGAATGACCACGAGAAGTTCTCAATCATAGATATTGTAGTTTTATTCTATGGGGGAGAACAACTGGGAGAGATAAGAGCATGGTTTCCAGTTACCATTTAGGTCTGTTTGGAGGAGTATCCTTCTAGAGGTGATGAGGGAGGCATTGGTTGCAATAATGAAGGGTTTAGAAATGTTTGGAAGGGTGAGGATGTGGTCAGAGGTGAATTCCTTCTTGAGTGTGTTGAAGGCAGTTTGTTAGGGGGCATCCCAGTGCCAGGGAAGATTCTTTTTAAGGAGGTCTAGAAGGGGTTGTGCAATATTGATGTAATTGGGGATGAATTGTCAGTAGAAGTTAGTGGATCCTAGAAAGAAATGGACATCCTTGAGTTTTGTCAGGGTGGGCCAGTCTGTGATTTCTTCCATTTTGACTAGGTCCATGGTGATAATGCAAGATTTGATAATGACCCCAAGATATTCCACCTTGAAGGCATCAAAGGTACACTTTTCTAGTTTCAAATGGAGGTCTAACTCCTTCATTCAGGCAAGGACATGCTGGGTGCATGGTATTGTCTAAGAAGATAAGAAGATTGTCCATGTAGATGACAAGCCATCCCTCCACAATCATGTCTCAAAAGAAGTCATTCATGAATCTTTGAAAGGTTGCTGAGAAATTGGTGAGTCCAAAGAACATGATGGTAGGTTTGAAAAGGCCTCTGTGGATAATAAATGTGGTCTTCCACTGGTCTCTGTCTTTGATATGGATGTTGTTGTATCCCCAGCAGATATCCATCTTGGTAAATAATTTGGCATTCTTGAGTTTATCAATGAGATATGAGGGGAAGGGGATAGGTATCATGGACAGTATGTTGGTTCAGGTGTCAGTAATCTTGACAGGGTTGAAGGCCGCCATCTTTCTTTCCTACAAAGAAGAAAGGGAATGTCTGAGGGGAGTTGGATGGGCAGATCTTTCCTGATACTAGGTGTTTGTCAAGAAAGTCATCTGCAGCTTTCTTTTCTTCCGGAGAGAGAGGGTATATCTTTCCAATTTTTGCTTTGAATGAGGGTTTCAGGTTGATGGGATGGTCATAGGTCTGTGGGAATGATAGGGTAGTCTTGGGATTTTCGAAGACAGAGGTAAATTTGAAGTATTCTAGGAGGGGTTTTCTTTTCCTTTTTTGCTTCAGCTAGAGTGGGAAGTTCAGTGAAGATAGTGACCTTTCAAAGGTATTCAAGAGTGGCCTAGACATATCAAGCTCCACATTTTTGGACTTTATGGATATAGTGTTGGTTTTGGTATTGCTTGACAAAGTAGTTACCAGTTCAATCATCTAGGTAATCAAAGAGGTGTTCATCAAACACTCCAGAGGCAAAGGGTAGGGATGGGGGAAGGGGTAGCTTCTTTTACAGCTTGTTTGATTTCTTCAGGAGTGCAAGTGGGGAGGGTTGGGGATTTTATTTCAATGGTTTTCTGTGTCCAATCAATGACAGGATTGATTGCTTTCAGCCAAGGAAGTCTTAGAATGACGTTCTCAGTTCCACAATGGATCAGATAAAACTTTACTTGTTGGATTATGGTTCCAACATGGAGATGGAGGGTGGTGATGAAGTGGATAGCTCTGTTCTAGTTTTTGATTTGGTCTACATTTTATATGAGGATGGGAGAGTCAAGCTGTATGAGGGGGAAGTGGTTTTTCTTGGCGAAATGCCAATCCATACAGTTTATGGCTGCTCCTGAGTTGATGAGAGCTCTAGTTTTGATAGTTTGTTTCCCAGCTGGGGTCTTTAGTAAGATAGCAAGTTGCATAAATTTCATTTCAAGATTAGCTAGTGGTACATAAGAAGAGGAAGATATTGAGGCATTCCTTCTATTCAAAAATTCTTGCAAGTGGAAATCCTTTTTACCACTATATCATCATCATTATTATCTATTTTGACAAGAGGAGGAATAGGTTCTTGGTCAGTCTTGACCTTCTTAACCATTTTCATTATGGTTCCTTTGGGTGGTGGTATAGACAGGGCAGGCAGAGGAGAGGTGTCCTTTCTGCCTGCATCAGAAGTATCATCCTTTGAAGATACTCTTTTTCTCTTGTCAGGGGTAATTTTCTCAGGGGGGGAAGTGGAGATGGCATTAATGTCCATAGCATCTGGGTCAGTGTCACATTTCTTGGATTTGTTCTGGTGGTAGATGATATGAGTTGAAGGTTTCTTGTTTCAATGAGCAATCTCATCCATGTGGTCCCATTGGGTTTTGAAGTAGACAGCCTAGGTATACCATTTTTCTATGGTGATAGGGATAGTGTCCATTTCTTGGATGTGGCACATCAAGGATGGGGGAATTCCTGTAGTGAAAAAGTTGATAAGAATATCATCCAAGGTGATCTTGGAGGTGGCTGCTTTGTTTTTGAACATAGAGATATACTATAAGGGGAGGTCCAAATTGGATGTGATTCAGTGGGTGGAGAGCCAGGAGATAGCATCTCCCTTTGTATTATGGTGTTCAAAGGTAGTCTTGAAGACTTTGATGAAATCCTTCCAAGTCCTGAAGGAGTTGGCCAAGATTGCCTTTTGTTGGAAGGTATCAGCCCAGGTGGCTGCTGAAACAAGCCAAGAACCAGTGGTTACATGGTTGTTAAGGGATTGGTGTGTAAAGATAGACTTGTTGGTGAAAGTCATGGGAGTGGCTTGAGTGTCAGGTTTAATAAACATGGAATGTTCACTAATGTCTTCATTGTGAGAGTTAATCACAAGAGATAGATGCTCAAGGGCAATGATGAAGAGGTGAAGATATTAATTATTGAACTGGGGAATCTTTGGCAGAGACCTGAGCTCTTATATACTACTTTACAGGTGACTGTGTACTATTGGATAAGGAAAGACAGTAGTCATACCATATTATAAAAGTGTCCAAAGTATCGGCACATGTGTATAACACAATGCAAATATGTGTGATGTGCATGTACATCATGAGTATACAATGAGGATGTGGCAGCACTGCAATGTGCCTTAAGGAATGGAAGTATACCTCATGTATGGGAAAGTAATCTGGATCTATTAAGATATGTGAGATCTTGGATAAGACTGAAATAAAGGGCTGAGATCTGGATCGTAACCCAGATCTAGGGTTAGAAAAGTTAGGTTAAAATGGCATTTATAACAGCTGCAGATCCTTCAGTCATGAAGGAAAGTGTGAAGGCAATCTGCTGGTTATCATTAACATAGACAGCATTGTACCATGGTATGGCTTTGTCATAGGATTCATCATAGGAAGATGGTTTCCCAAGGTGGAGTTTGATGGGTTTTAGTGTGATGGACATTGCAGGAGCAGAAGAGGTTGGGTTCCTTGGGAGAAAGAGATTTCCGGTTTGTGGAGAGATTCCAGGAAACGGTGGGGTAGATGCTTAAGGGAGGGTAATGACAGCAGAAAAGCTGTGAGATAGGTTGAGGTCTTCAGATTTAGAGTCAATGTTGTGAAACAGAAGTTCAGAGTCAGAGGGGGGTTCTTTGAAGTGAGAGGTGGCTTCTGGGAATTCATCTTCTGACAATGTTTCAAGGGTATTTCTACTGGGTTGGGCAGACCACAGGCTTGGGTTCAAGAGTGGTTGGTTTTTAGGGGAAATGATGGGCAACTATAGCAAGAATAGGCCTGTTGAAGAGCTTAGATCTTTTGTTATGCTTGCTTCAGGTGGGACCAAGTGATGACTCGTACAATAAAGGTCATTGCACAGCTGTGATACCTCAAACAACCACTATGAGTCCACTAGTTGTAAAGAGGGTCAAGGGACCTCCTAGTCTGTCAGGAGGGAGTCAAAGATTCAAAGGGATGAAAGTGCTTGGAGCTTGGGACAAGTGATCAAGAGTTTCTAAGAGGATATAAGACAAGATGTATTATTGAGTAGATAGTGATTAAAAGTCCAGTCTGGTCCGGTTTTTTGGCCTTCTGATCAAGCAACCAGACTAGGACTGGTCCTAAGACTTTTCTGAAGGCCTTGGGTTGCAACTAGACCGCAACTGGACCGATTAGAACTGGTCCTAAACAGTCTTTTGATTAGTTGCAACCAGTTGCAGTGCAAACTGGTCCATAGCCCCTGACCTCATGAGAACCATGGTTCGCACAACTGCTAAACATCATTCTACATACTCTTAGCTACAAATTACTCCCCTAGATTATTAAAATATAATCACAGGATCAATAGTTATGGGCATTTCTGGGTCAGATGTCATTTTAGAGGGTACATGACTACATATTTACCTGGATTCACTTATATAAAATCATATGTTGGGTATCATGCTTTCTAGTAGTGAGATGAAATATTCTATACAGTGATGGCTACATTACATCTCTATAGTAGGAGGGGGGGTAACCCCAAATCAACTGAGATAAAAATATTTTCTGGATGACATATGAATTTTTAACATAGAAAAGTGGATTTTGAGTGATATATGGCTCAAATAATGTCAACAAAATCAGGAAAATTCACCAAATATTACCCCATATGGTAGTGTGGATAGGGAGTGGCTGTACACCAGTTGCAACCAGTTGCCAGACTGGCTGCTGGACCAGGCAACTACAACTACAACTGGTCAGCAACTAAGGCAACTCGCAACTGCAGTTTAGTTGCAATCAGTTGCAGTCCAGTCCAGTTGCCAGTTGCATCACCAGTTTCCAACTGGACTTTAAAACACTATGAGTAGATCTAAGCTAAGGTTACAAGACAGAGAACATGGGTTTATATATGATGGACTTGAAAAAGGCTGGTCCAAGTGAAGAGCTGAACTATCACAATAGGACCAAAGAGGAAAGAGTACACATTATCTGGATGTGAAGGGAGCAGACTCTGATGAAAGAGAAAATGACTAAAGTACTACAGATGCAATAGGAGCAGTGAGATTAGTAAGCCATTGATAATAAGGTCTTAATGGGGCTTAGACAGCTAAGACATGAGTCCGAGAATATAGTGTTGCTGCAGCTCAGCTAGCTGGGAGCTGGCTTTAGCTTATGTCAGCTTTTGTCCAACTTGACTTATATAATACAAATCAGATCACACAAAAGCCACAGCTATAGCTTTTCACAGCTCAAGCCCAGGTTCAAGCCATGGTATAGTAATATACAACTAACACAACAAACATATGTACAGTTTGTAAATGCAAGTCCAGCATATTGAAATACCACATCAAACAAAAAAATAATGATGGTGAGAACAGAGTCAGGCCTGCAACTTGGGTATAGTTATTGCACAGTTACTGGTATATTCACATGAGTAGCAAGCCATCCCTCAGCATTGTTCATTTGTAAATGGTACATTGACTGTAAATTTTGTATGTGGTGCAAGTACATAACAGTGTAAGTAGCTGATAACATACCATTTGACTGTACTGGATGAAGGAATAGCCGAATCGCACACCTGTTTGCAAGGTGTCTGTGGCACCAAGACAGCCACATGTGTTGGCACATGCTCCAACCAGTATGTATGCAGATGAAAGTCCATGGTGATGGAATAAATATGTACAGGCTTGTCAGCTTGGAGACCATGGAATTATGAAAAAATGAAAGGATAGTCAGGTTTTTGTGTGAAGGGGAGCTCACAGGCATAGACAAGAAGATCTGCAAATGGTGAGGGTAAAGCATAGCACAGTTGGTCAACTGAAACATCTCTCTTCTGCTCAAACACATCGTTGCTGTCTGGGGGAGAGTCAGGGTTGAACCATGGGAGCGCTCCCCATGCAAGATATATAAGGAGTATGCAATGGACTTGAGATCATCTCGACGACTGAGTTAAATACCAGTGTGACTATTCAAAGAGGAAAAGAGCCCAGGAGCAGAATTGGTAGAGATGGCATCATTGCAGAGTGGTGTATGAGTATACATTCATGGATCCCTGTAAAGTTGTGCAAAGGTGAAGTTGAAGAGGAAGAACTGGTTATCTTGTTGTCTAGAGAGAACAGGACCCACTAAGATGTTTTTGGAACTGACATTGGCATACACATAGCTATGGGAGTGGATATGTTCAAGGCACATTATCTACTAGTAGTGAAACATGTTAGCGTGGAAATCGAAATCCCATGAAGACACTCACCAGTTTCTCTGCCAAAAACACAATAGAATCTATAGACAATGTCCTCCCAGTGGAATTCAACAAATCTTGCAATGTTGGTCCTATATCCTTGAACACGAGAACTTGCACATCTGATTCTATTCCTGCCCAAGTGATATCAGGAATGCCTTGAATACCATGTAGCCATTCAAGCACAGCATGTTTGCATTGCAAAATATTGCAAGTACTTGAACAACTGCTGGTTTTCATGAGGACCATGTGATCATTTTCAATCAAGTTGACAGCCCAAAATATCGAGCCTGGGTAGGTCATTCAATTTACAATATCTTGGCCACATAAAAGACTCACATGTAGAGTTAGAACCAAGGTTTTTTTTCAGTCTAAATCTGCCATCAACATGGATGACAGGCATGGTTTAGGATGAGTGCAAATGGTATCGGTAAGAAAATTGTTCCATTCCCAATTAAACACTAGTAACGTTCATTTATTTGATCACATGACAGGACATGTTGTGACAGGGACAATACCATCCTACATAGATTGGAAGGAACCATTCATGATGCGGGTTCAAATGAGATCAATGATTATAACATCCTTTGAAAGGTGATCCCCCTCCTCACGACCTACATTATTGATGATATCATCCACAGCATCATCTTCCGTGAAAGCTTGAATTCCAGCAGTGGGTTCCTCAGGTTCATCCTCCAGGAGGTCACAGGTATCAAGCTTGGTTCCATTCGTGAATGTAAGCCGGCATTTCCTAAAGTCGTACTTCAACATCTGTAAGGCTTCCATCAGTGTCAGACTTATTTGATTTTGCTTCTTCGTATCGGTCTCAGCACTTGAGGAGAAGACACATTCACAGGGGACAGAAGAAGCCTGGATTGGGAGGTAGTCCATTGCAATCACAAAGACTGTAGTAGGGTAGCTTTCACATTTGCTCTATTGACTGTCATAAGAATGTGAGGCACAAATGACAAAATGGAACAAAAGCACATACCTCCTAGAATGTCAGAGGATCCAAATTCTCCTCCCAAAGATCTCCGTTGACATAAGAATGATACTCTTCATCTGTCGTTACCATGCCTGGAGACCGATTCTGCTTGATACCCATATCCTTGATGCCAAATTGTACCACAAGCAAATCGATGGTGTGGACAACTTGGGCCTTCGACTCAACTGTTGTGAATGCTTGACTCCTCAACTGGTATTCTTGCATCTAATTTATAATGAGCACAGTCATATGACAATTCCGAATGTTCACTCATCAATTTCAAAACCATACCCTCTGCTAACAAAACATACTCCTTGTCCGAGTAATTCTGAATCCATGACATATGTACTACTGGATCAATAATTACAAGGGTTGATCAATTGAAGTTCTCTGGAAAATTGAGACTTACACATGGATACAATATATGCTCATAGTATTGTCCATACATTTATAATACTATTTGGTTCCCCATTTGAGACCAGTGTCGACCCATGGCTTTGTGCAAGGGTTTGTTGCTCCTAGACTCTCCCATGCAGACATGAACAGCTCAAAGCAAGGCATGGCGCTTCCCAGATGAGGCAGGTTTTTGCTAGACATGCATTGCTGTACTTTGTAAGGAATCTACATAATTACCAGTCATGCACCATGAATCTTGTACTTCAGTGAGGACACTTACCTGGAGGATGTGCTCAAAATCCTCAAGGACCTGCCAATGCAATGGTGATAGTGCATAACCTTCCAGTTCCTTCTGGTTGGGTAGCATGAGGAATCAATGAATGTACATATCAGACATAGGGCTCTGAGACAGTTGATCATTGTATAAGTAGAGTCCCAGCGTGTTTTAACGTCATGCAGTAACTTGAGCTCAGGGACTTGCTGCGTTAAGCCTGTAGGGTCTTTCAAGTTGAACCAATTTTTCTGATTGCCAGTCTTGACAATATTCATAAATTCGTCACAATGTAAACCAGATACTCGGATAGCCCAGATGATACTGCGACCCATTGTGATAGGATTTACTGTGACAGCTTCTACATAGACTTTGTGCACTTCTCTGTCTGGGAAAGCATCTCTCCAGGCCTTTGAAATGGCAGTAAGCTGGACCTTAGTGAAACTTTCTACAGCATGAGTCACACAAATATGCATGATGTGCAGGAAACACATGATAAGGCAGTCAGAGGCATCAAAGTCAACATCTTGTGCATGAAGTAGGGGCTCGAGCTTTTCTGTACATGACCTGTTATTGCTTGTATTGTCCATGGTGAAATGGCCAATCTATCAATGGTGAAGATGGAAGTATGCTAGCAGCATCACCGACATAGTTTCAGACTCAGAGTATTTACCTTCATAGTGATTTTGGCCCTATCCAAGAGATAAAGGATGGTTTTTGCGAGTGTCTTGCCTATGTGGTTTCTGCATATCTGATAGAATGCCATCAGAGCAGATCTCAACTTCAGTGAACCTGATCCAGATTCCTCTGCAATCCAATGCACAGTCAAGGCCAAGAATAGGCACCAGTTGTCATTTGACCATATATTGGCTGTATACAAAATATGTCCAACAGCTGCCTATGAGATGTCAGAGATGATGGTTCATCTGAGGTTGTGGTAGAGCATGTAACAGTACAGATCAGCTTTCAAAACAACAAAATACCTTTGTCACACTTTGACAATGTTTTTACGAATTTTTGACTGATGGGGAATCTCTGCATCCTTGATATCTTGGCAGAGAAGCAGGAGCAACTTACAGAATTCTTTGCATTCCACCACGTTAAGCGACTGTTGGTTGGCATAAGTACTGAATGCTGAAGTAGCAAAGAGAACCTACTAGTACCTGATCCGATGAAAGCAATGAGGTAGTTGTGCAGCTTGTCCAATGAGAACTTGAAGATGGGCAGCAGTGGTCATTCAGCATGTTTTGCATCAATCGCTGATGAAGGATGTGCTTGATGGGGACTCGGAGGGAGGGAAGCAAGGGATAGGCCACTAGTCAATGCATCCCAGAGTTCTGAAAATTTGTAGCCGTGAGCAATCACATTCTTGATGCTATCTATCCATACCTGC
>JBBPUM010000103.1:0-31039 GCA_038094695.1 Chiua aff. virens
CACGGCTCGGCGACATTATCAGCGCTGTTGGCCATTCCCTCAAACGCATCTCCCTCCGCTCCCTCCGCCGCCGTCACCGAATGAGCAGCCTCTGCCTCCCTCTCACGCGGCGACTCTCCTCGCGCGTCGCCATCCTCGTTGCAACCGCGATCTTACTTCTCGTCGCTTTCCCCTTCAATCGTAGCCTCATATATTCTTTGCTCGTCTATCGTCGCTATCCCCCACTATACCCTCAATACCACCAACTCGAACTAGACCTGCCACACTATGCATCTTACGAACATTCGGACGTCAAGTACCTATGGTCACCAAATCACCCAGACAGTACGGAACAACACCCTCCGTCGTAAACTCTGCTGATCATCGCTATAGAGGTGGGGTGGGGAAATGCCATGCAAGATTATGTCTTGAGTTATGTCATCGCACACTCGTGCAATCGTTCGTATGTCCCCATAAAAAAACAAGAGAAAAATGGCGCTCACCGGCTTTAGCTTTGTTTTCGATGACTATACCTGGGCCAACGATGGCACACAATACTCACATTATAACGGGAAGCTCATACCATCTCGCATCCCTCTGAATGCGCTTATTCAAGGTATGGATGCCTTGTTCCTTGAGCGTCGTAAAAACGCTCAAAGCAGTCCAACTTTGAAGGACCACTGGCGGGCGGGCCGTTGCCTCCAGGCGACCACACTCCCCAGGCTGTGCACAGGGACTTCTTTCGTAAAGTCTGTCCAAATCCTACCATCCTGCGATTGTCCGACGTTACCGGTTGGAGCAACTCGGATACAGTCGAATTCATCATCTCCAAGTGGGTTGAAAAGATCACATCGATCGAGGATCCCTGTCTTCAGTTTGAAGAGACATCCTCAGATAAGCAAATATTCAATTACATGTGCGTTATTGGTAACATTCGTCGATAAATGAGTAAACAAGGCTTGCAGGGTATACGCTCAGAAGGACCGTTTAATGAGCATCTGGCCATATATGTCCAATTTGTCTGCCCTGTCACACTGGGGGTGGTCACCCTTGGTTCACGAGGCATTCGAGGCTAATCGCGAACTTATATACCCGCCTGCTGCATACTGGCCCTCTGGTCAGTATTCCAGACTGGAGGAGGTCATGGGCGGTTTGCTTGTCATGCACGTGCGAAGGGGTGACTTTTCTGGGCACTGCAGATACCTTGCTAGGGCGAACTCGGAGTGGAACACGTTTAATTCCTTTCCTGGACTCCCCGACAAATATGACCGGGAGCAATCTAATCCTAAACTCTCCTCAGAGAATTATAATGCCTTTATGGGCCACTGTTATCCCAGCTTCGAGCGGATCGTCGAAAAGGTCAGGACAGTAAGGGAAGAATCGGAGCAATATCTTGAATACATATATATCATGACCAACGGCGACAATTCGTGGATCAATTCTCTCAAAACGGCTCTATATGGTCTTGGAGGTTGGGTATATATTGGAAGCAACCGAGACCTGAGCTTGACTTGGGAACAAAAATACGTTGCACAAGCGGTGGATATGCTGGTGGCTCAGAGAGCACAGGCATTTATAGGGAACGGGGTAAGTGAACTACTGATCGGTCACATCGTGGATTTGGCTCACGAATTACTGCAGTGGTCCAGCCTTTCTTCAAACATCGTCATGCTTCGTACTGTAGACGGACTGCCACCCGAGGGTAATCGATTTTGGTAATTGTCCGGCGAGAATCCGGCGTGGAACTTTTGGTAGATTATGGATCATTTGTACCAGTATAATATACCTAGTGGACTTGCGTGCCTCCGACACTGGTTGATGTCAAGCACTTGCTGCGGGAGTTCCGGAGTCTATTGGTTGCTTGGATGCCTGATTTGGAAGACACAGCAACTTGGTCGCCCCTCAACCACTTCGCTCTTGTTGACCAGTTTACATCGTAATCTGAAGTTGGTTTACAACTAGATAGTTGTTTCCAAGCACTCAGCGTTTACAACCCCTCCATAAGTATCCGCTGGAAGGGAGCGCACGCGGGTTGTGGTGCTTTGGACTTGGGCATCATGTCTACGATATCAACCCAACTGCGGAATTTCAAGGAGCCTACCAAGGATCAGCTCCTCCATCTCTTCTTTTCGATACCTGAAGTGCCAATTCCATCGCCTTCCAAACATGACGACAAATACAGCCCTCCACTCCTGGAAAAGATGGACATCAATGCAGTGCTCAGCTTTGGTGAACACGGCCTCGAGGACTCGTATGTAAGTTTGCTTCACGCTTACTTCCTCGTTCGAAAGAACTGAGCCTGCATGGCGTATTTAGGCTGGAAAGCTGCACCTCATCCCACCGTACCTCGCATTCGCTTCGTTAGACCGCAAGTCGGTCCGATTCACCCTACCCCTGTCGACCGTAAGACGCGTCGAGCGGCTCAACGCCCGTGCTGGTGTCTATGCACTCAGTCTCTCCACTTGGCATGGCATGAAGATCGTGCGTCCTCGTCCGTAGTCACGCGATTGCCTAACATCTTCTTGCCAGATCGTCCAATTGACTTCCCTGCGGCCGACAGCAGACGCATTCTGTGCTCACCTGCGGGAAGCATTGAAGGCAGAACTGCAACGTGGTCAGATGAAAGCCGTGAAAGGATTCATTAAAACGTGTTATTCCGAAGCACTCATCTCCACAACGTCTTCCGTGGCCGATCACGAGCGTGAAGACGGCAGTTTGATCGCAGAGACCAAGGAGGGATCGCCATCCCCGGAAGCCGAGTATCACGGTGGTCTTGGCCTTAGGTTTAGGTTTCCGGGTGATCCGAAGAAGTGAGGTTTCTGGTTTCTGCTTCACGTGTCATGCACCCCCCTGAACACATGTAGATTGCGGGAAGCCTCGAAAATTAAGCTGTGGACCACTTACCTGCGGAGTGAGGACCTTTTTTGTTTTTGATTGATTCGATGATGACATAGTGGAGCAGCACATGGCCGGAACCTGACGCTCTTGAGATACCCCCAGTGTACGCGTCTCGTCCAGGTCGGGTTGCCTAATCGCCTCCGTGGTGAGATTTGGGAAACGCTGTCTGGTTCGATCTACCTTCGGTATACGAACCCTGGCCTGTACGAACAACTCCTCGAGGATGTCAAGGGGAAGCAGAGCACCAGCTTCGAAGATATCGAAAAAGACTTGCACCGTAGTCTTCCCGAGTATGCCGGGTATCAATCGGACGAGGGAATCAGCGCTCTCCGTCGTGTCTTGCAGGCATATTCATTTCAAAATCCAGAAGTAGGGTACTGCCAGGTAAGTTGGTATGCCAGCTCTAGTGCCCCATCCAATATGTGCTTTGTCTAGGCAATGAATATCCTCGCCGCTGCGATTCTCATGTATGTCTCATCTTACTCACTTTTTCAGTTGACTGATCGTGCTCTAGTTATATGTCAGAGGAACAGGCTTTCTGGCTCCTCGAGGTTCTCTGTGACCGCCTTTTACCCGGATACTACAGGTGTGTCCATCTTTGAATACACTGTAACTGGCTTGAATTGGTCTGTTAGTCCAACCATGCATGGAACACTGCTCGATCAGAGAGTCTTTGAATCATTGGTCGTGCGGTGCCTCCCTATGATACACGAGCACTTTTCCGCAGTTGACGTGCAACTATCGGTAGCATCATTGCCATGGTTCTTGAGTTTGTCGGTATAGTCTCCAGCGCATATTGGCTTTATCACCTCATACTCCTCCATAAGATACATCAACAGCATGCCGATGGTATTCGCCTTCCGAATAGTGGACTGCTTCTTCTGTATGGGACCAAAGGTGCTGTTTCAAGTTGGGTACGATTCTCCCGATACCCGCCAATGTATTTGTTGCTGACGCTCCTACAGACTCGGTCAGTGTAATCATGTCTTGTCCAAGCCACCTCTCATTTTCTTCTTTAGCTATACTGAAAATCAACGGGGAGAAGCTGTTACAAATCCAGGACGATGGAGGGTTCTTGAAGTAAGTTCGTTTACATCGCTGTCTAGAGCGGCACTCTCAAGTGTTTTCAGCTTGATGAGAGAATACTTTGCATCCCTCGGTGATTCCGCACACCCAGATTCATCAGATCCTCGAGCGCGCGCCATCACACGCTTTCAAGAGCTTCTTCTCGTGTCCTTCCGCGAGTTTGCAGTGATCACAGACGAGACGATTCTGTCCGAGCGACGCAAGTACCGAAACGAGGTTGTCAACAACCTTGAAAACTTTTCAAGGCGGGCTGCTGTTCGGAATCTGAAGACGCTTGCGAGGTTCACAAAGGAGCAAGCAGGCTTCATCTATGATGCGCTCTACAAGGCAATGTGTATAGAGCCACCCCCATCGACGGTCGCACCAACGCCCTCGTTACTTGTTACTACTGATAGCACCCAGGAAAGACCTGAGACGAGAATTGGGCTGAAAACGTTCAGGGTGTTCCTGAGTGAGGTCTTGACATGGGCACGGAACGAAAAGATCGTTTTGAACGGTTTCCAGGTGCGGGCTCTCTTTGTTGTGAATGTTCTAGTTCATTGTTGACTTTGAGCCAGCAACGTATCGATCGTGAGGTCGCAGAGCACGAATTTATTGATAGACTTTTCTACTTTTGGGACACTGCTTGCAGAGGGTCTCTATCGTTCCAGGTGTGTTCTGAGGTTGAAAGTGTATTTTGTGCGCTCACGTTCCCATCAGGACTTAGTGTCTGGGTTGGACGGCGTCATGTTCAACGATCTGATGGAAAACATAGAGTGGTTTTTCAACCTACACGACAAGAACAAGGACGGATGTTTGACAAAGGATGAAGTTTTGACACTTTCAGAGTCTTTCTTGGTGAGTTGAATGGACAATGCTGTCTAATCCTCCGACGATGTTCCCATTAGTTCATTTTCCGCCATGAAATTGGTGACGCCTATCTGGGAGCTGTTAGTCGCTTCATGACGAACGCCTTCGAGTACGGTGACGCCCTCTTACCTCAAGAGACAAATAGCGAGACTGGAAAAACGGAGCCGCAACAAATAGGTCACAATCAACCATACCTTAATCTTGCAACGTACGGCGTGTTGTCGTGCACTTGAACAGTGTCACTGACTTTGAATCCCAGTTTCCGAATGGTAGTCTTGGCTGATGAAATACTGGAATCGTTTTTCGAGACAGACCTCTCCGCATCGTTCAAGCTGGAGTTCCTCCCAGATCTAGAGCTACCGACGTCCGGCGGCGGCTTCCTGGAAGATCTCTGGTCCAACATCGCCACAGAGGACAACAAGAAGATCTTCCACAAGCTCAGCGACGAGCTCGGGAAGACGATCGGCAAACACCAGGTCATCTACCGACCCACGATCGGGCGGTACACCAAGTTGGAAGAACCCAAGGCGCGGGAGTCACTCATCTCGCCCTCGGTGTCCACCTTTGCGTCCACCGGTTCGGATGCGCTGTCGGTGTCTCAGACGTCCTCGTCAACGCTCACAGTCAATACGACGGGGCAGGAGAAAGTCCCTGGATCGACGTTCTCTCCCATGTCGCATGTACATGCGGTGAACGCGGCGTTCATGGAACGGACGCCGTTTGCCATTGATGACGCAGGGGACGATGAAGATGATAGTGATTTGGACATGGTGCATGGAGAGGACGACGATCAAGTCATGGATGAAGTCGATGCTTTCCTGGAGGCGCACGATTCCGGGCTGACAGATGCTGACAAGGAGGTCGCCAAGGGTGAGGTTTTCACCTGTATCGTGTCGTGTCCGTTATGCTGATGAATTCTGGACCAAGATCTCGTGAACGCCAAGCCGGTCTGAAGGTTGGCTTTGCACGGGAAAATTTTGTGTACTTTTACAAGCGTACTACATTTCTACATGTGCATGGCACGGATTTCACAGCAATACAATAAGTAAGACATCGACGCAAGTAAGCAGGTTTATGTCAGGTGTCTCAACTAGATGGCTCTCGATCCGACCATATTCGAATCGCAAGATCTGGTTCGATTGAACCTGAGGCTATCATGTTTTGGGTGGGATGAGTCTGTTGGGAACGTATTGAGATAACATCCAGTGAATACTAAACATGCTCACAGCCACAGCGACAACAACGCCTAGAGTCCTCGTGAATACAAGTTGACAAAGTACTAAGCCAAAAACACGCACCCGAATGACCTTCCAGCGTCTGCGCGACCTCACGACTCTGCAAATCCCAAATGTATACCTTATTGTCTTCGCTCCCGGACACGATCCATTTTCCGCCTGTCACACTAAAACAAGCCGCGATGCAGTACTTTTCGTTTTTGTGTCCCATGTATGTTTTCAGACATCGGGACGTGTGGTAGTCCCAGAGGCGGATCGCGCTGTCGTGTGCCGTTGACAGGATGTATTTCGAATTGGGCGAGAATTGGACGTGCTGGCTAGCATGCGCGTCAAGTGAACCTCGCGTTTGAAAAAGGGAGGGGGGAATGATAGTTACCATATGGCGTCATTACTCTCGGTTAGCGTCTTGAGACATTGGCCTGTCGTGGTGTTCCAGATCCGACTGGAGTCGAACGTTGAGGCGATCGTGCAGGACGGAAGAGAGTCAAGTTTGGACGCACATCAGCCCGTCGAGCGCACAAGAGACGACGAGGGTCGCGTCTCGGTTGAAATGCACGGCGGTCACGTAGTCCATGTGACCGTTCAGCGTCTTTGTACACTTGCCTGAAACGTTGGTTGGTGTAAAGGTCTGGGCGACGCGTGAAACAGGACGGACCTCTCGCGATGTTCCAGATCCGGACGTCTCCTTCACACCCTCCGGATACGAGCAGATCCGAAGCGACGCTGTAATTGACGCAAAACACGAAACTAGAGTGACCGCGCAGGTGTTTGGTTGTCAGGCCCTATGCTTGCAACCGTGTGTTTCAAACAAGGGAGAAGGACACGATCCGGAGAGGAGAGACGCACGGTGTCGACGTTCCATATCCGGATCGTCGTGTCGTCTGAGGCAGAGGCGAGGTACGTGCCATCTGTGGACCAGGCGACATCCGAAAGGCCTTTGGTGTGGCCGCTGAGGTTGCGGATTAATTCGCCGGTGAACGGGGACCATATCTTGATCAGGTTGTCGGCGGCTGTTGATGTTCGGACGTTGCCGTCGTCAACAGTGGGCCGGACAAGACGTGATCAAAGAGGCGCACCACACGATGCGAGGAGCGTCCCATCTGGGCTGAATTTGACGGCAGAGATAGACTGGGTGTGTCCACGCAGCGTATGTCGAAGTTGGTAATGGGGTCGTTCGCGATGGGTAGCAGCGGGCTGAGCGACTTGAGGTTGGACGGGTGGGACTGGCACCGGGACGGGAGGCGGGTTGTCGGGAACTTGAGGATCGTCTTCTGTTGTCTGCGACGCGTTGTCGTCGTCCGTCGTTGATTCGTCGACGTCAGCGAGCGGCTTCATTGTGTAGATTGTCGGATACGAAAAACGCGCGATCAATCAGGTGGACGAGTTTGTGCGTATTTGGCAAAGGCTTTGAGAAAAAACACAGCCAAACAACCGAGACACATTTCTAATTCGGGATCACAAACATCGATGTATGAGCCACCTGATGATGTCGTGGTTGCAACTAACTCGTCACCACATAGGTCCAGTGACACTACGCGCAAAAATTATCCTTTCCCTGTCAAGGAGTAACTCCACCAGTTCAAACACGGTATTCCAATCTCCTGGTTCCGCCGAATTCCTTGCCTCCGTCACAGCTGTCGAATCACTGCGGCGATTCAACGGGCTGCCAGAAGTGAGTTCTGACAATTTCCTATCGGTCATCTCACCCCTTGCTCAATAAGGTTATTGTCACTGGTAAAACAACCGCTATTCACAGTTCGTGCTTCATGAATAACATTCTATCAGGTCGAGCGAACGTGGGCAAATCATCTTTGCTCAACGCTGTTCTCGGGCGCAAAGATCTACTTTTTACAAGTAAGAAGGCCGTGAGTCACCATTGTTACATTTGTGGTGTGGGTTTCAGAGTACACTCCAGGGTCGCACGCAAGCATTGAACTTTTTCCGTGTACAATCCTCTCTCGGTAAGCTGGTCGTTGTCGACTCTCCTGGATATGGTTCGCGAGGTCGTTCGGAGTGGGGCGCCATGTTCAGTCATTATGTTGCACATCGTGATGAGTGAGTGATGCGTCGTTCGAAGCACCTTCATTTCCTGCTGATTTGCCAACATTCTAGGTTACGGCGGATATACATTCTTTTCTCTGCTCCCCACGGGCTACGGGCTACAGACGGAGCCATGCTCGCCGAACTAGACTCTCAGCTCCAACAGTCGAGTGGAACTAAGTTCTCGCTGCAAGCAATCATTACAAAAGCAGACCAACTCGAGAATGGAGGACGGGAACGCATAGATCAGATGAAAAGCGCCATCTTCCGAGCTGCACCAACATGTCTACCGCCAATCATCACCGCTTGTCCTCCAAAAGGCGTTAAGTTTGGTATCGAACTAGTCCGTAAATCGATAGCTGATTGTTGTGGGCTATGATTGTACTACCATTGTTTTACCTTTGCAAAATCGTTCTTAGTATTCAAAATGTTTGAGTTGGATCCGCCAAGGTCAAAACAAGGGTCAGGACAATCAATCAATCATCCTCATCCTCAAGGATTTCACGGAGGAGGCACTTCGTTTACGATGCGGATGTCGCATCACGGGTAGACGGTGATGATATGTATTCGAGGTCGAAGAGCAAACTTCTCCGGCTGGTACTTACGTAATATGTTTAATCGGCGAAATTTACATGCGCACTACTTCAATCGTGATATCGATGAAAGGATACCGATCTGAACCTGAGCGGAGTCATTGACAGACTCTTCGACTATGGCTTCAAATTCCTCTTCTTCAACTGATTCGGATACCGACTCTAAGTTCTCCGCACCATTTGTTCACACATCTTCGTTCGTTTATGCTGTTACCCATGTCTTTCTTCCGGTTCAACTTCCCAAGTCCGACGATTACACCCCAGAGAACGACATTTCGCTAACTCGTGCAGTTCTCGCCGCAGCTCGTTCTCACGCCCAGCATGTCCCGGAACCTTTCAAGCCCCACTGGCATCGCATCATAAACATGCTAGACAACTTACAAGCGCTCGTCCATCCTAAGCGCTTGGAAAGAGACCACGTCATCACGCGACTGCAAGGAATTCAAGTAGGGGGTACGTCTTTGAGATTTGAATGTGTGATGTGTTGTACCAATAATTTATAGACGTCCTCACTTTTTTTGTTCGACACCAAGGTGCTGCAGTAATGATTACTAGGCGGGAGAGCACTACGCTGTGCGAGTCATTCGAAGTGCAGCCCAGCATGATTGCAGTGAAGGTAACTGGGGGATCTCAGATTTACTCGTATCCGAGGTCGGCGGTCGAGATGCGTAATGAAGTGTTTGATGACATGGGGCTTCAACACGAACTCTCTAGCTTTTTGTCTCGCCCCTACATTATGAACCGGGATCTTCCTTCTCCTTCTCCTGGAGATCCCTGGTACCTCACTGCGCTCCTTCCTGGCATCTTACGAGCTGTTGGTCGCACAATCGACGCTCCTCGTATCATTAAACGTGTTCGTCATGACATTGGTTCAGATCCCAGAGGACCCCGGCGAAAAGCTTGGCGACGGTCACCTCTATGGCTTGTCATCAGAGTCGCGATGCAAGTTTCCCTTGAACGATCTCTTGGACGTGCCGCTTATAAAGAGTTCATGCTGTCCTTCACGTCTGCCCTTGCTATGGATCCGAACAGCGAAACTCTCTCTAATGATTTACTCCACTTAATGGAGTGCAAAATTCTACGACGCTTAACTAAGCTTGGTCCATCTACCCCCAATTGGCTATCTCAAATGGCGCTGGAGGCATGCACCCGTCTTCGACAGATCCTTGATGCCAGGTGGCAACAGCCATGCAGCGCTTCACCCCCATTTCGGAGCCCATCCCAGGATGAGCTTGCAAGGGACAGCCGGATCAAGTCCCTGAACAGTGATGAATACATCCGTAACGCTCTCTTAGATCCTGGTTGCAAATCCATGGGTTCACCCTTCAATCTCAACCATCACAGCCGTGGAACTATTGCTGACTTCTTGTCTTTGGACGGCATCTTCTTTGAGGAAGCATATCGAACTGATCCGGACGTCACTCTCTTTGATGTTGAGCGATCGGTCGAGGAAGGAATTGATGATTGGATCATGCGCGTCACAAATGTGGGCGAGGCATGCGCACAGCTAGAGATTTTAATGGACAAGTATATCCGAGCATGGAAAGATTCACCGAAAAAACCGGGGTATTTACATCCAGAGAATGTCTCCATCAGTCTGTTGACGGGTATTGAATTATTCCTCGCACTGGACAAGCTAGTAATCAGGGAGGTTCCTCTGCTAGCGGACTACTCCCCTGAAATTCCGACTTCCTTCCTAGAAGAACTCTTTCTGCGCACATCGACAGACCTCCATCGCCTCGTGCGCGCATATCAATATCTCTCTGTTCGCCACTCTTTATCGTATTCAGAATGCTCTGTGCTTTCAGACGAGTTCACTGAGAATAGTTTTCCTGTCCGTTATTATGACCAATCTCCACGTCTTCAGCACCTCAAATCCCAAATTGAAAAGGACGCAATGCATGATGTAGCGCAGGATGCAACTCGACATATGCACCCCCACGATGACGATGGGCATTCACGGTCACCATTGCCCGTCTCGCCATTACAAGCGAAGGTTGTCGTGTTCGAGCTGCAATGTCCGGCCCACATTCGTATCTGGCGCTCGGCCACCCTTCGCCTTCTGTATTGGTTTCTCACCTTCTCACCCGACCACAAGTCCCACCAGACGTTAGAGGCGAAGAATCTTCTCGCCTATTCGCCCAAATTACGACCGTATTTTCTGGGGAACGATGGACCCCCTCTGAGTTCCCAGGTCCATTTTTCCTATTATTCTCCAAGCCACGGCTCACAATCTCGAGACAACCCAACCTTACACTATGTTCTGCAAGCTTATGACGACATCTTTGGTAAACTACGGGTGATTGAAGTACCGAGACTTGATGCAGATCGGAAAGCTCGACTTCTACTTCACTGTGATAATTCCAGGAGCAGCAGCCATTTGGATTATATCATCGACACCTTTGGCACTTCGAACCATGTCTTGGCTACTCAGGCACACTGCCCCATAGATTTTTCTCTCGAAGAGTTCACTACATTTTCCCAGCTGAGGAGCTGTGGCTCGCTTCAGTGGCTCAACATCCTCCACGGACTCCGTAGTAGAACCCTAAATCTCCGTCGTTACCAGGTTCACCATCTTCTTTCTCATGCGGTATTTCAAGTAGGACCACTTGATCCGAATACCGGGGGATGGGTTTGGCATCAAGAACTCGAAGACGTTTCCTTTTGTAGTGCCCTTCTGGACGAACTCTTCGCCTTGTTCGTGGACTTCTGTGCCCAGTCAATGGATGCGATACTGATGGGGAGCATGTCCTTGTTACTCGCTCGGATTCTTGCATCAAGCCCCAGCGAATGGGTCTCAGAACGAGCGATCCAGCTCCTTCGCAAGATTCGCAGCAAGACATTTTCGTGGGTGGAAGAGATGTCATACAACCTGGCAATGGCACCTACAAACATGGAGCGCGGCCACCTATTGGTGGAGATGGCTGCCACGTGTCGAGGCACATTTGACATTGACCCATTTTATCTCCCCAAGGCCTTGCGTTCTGCAGAAGACGTCGATGCAGTCCTTTCTTGTGCTCTCTTTATGGGTGCACTTCGTTCCGAAGAATGTGGGTATTGTGCCTTCCAAGAGGTACCTGTTTACCTTCATTTTTCCAGCTCCTTCGTATCTAGACGACTCGGACCCTGAGGTGTACTTGAGACTACTGCTTCAACGACATCAACCTCTTTCTTTTGCGCTTGAAGAAACTTTAAGTGATCTAATCCTCGCCGATCCCTCAGAATACGGTATCGACCTTGCGGTGCGCAAGCTCCTCGGCCGCTATAAGCCAAGCACAAACAGGTGGCAGAAGTTGCAGCCCCCTAATGATCGTTTGCTCAGTTACAAAATCGAGATGACCATAGATCAGCCCTCGCAAGAGGTGCACTTTGACCTATTAACTGGAATGCTTCAAGTTGATGGAAAATATGTGACGGGGTTGCCGCTCGAAATTAGGGATACTCCGGAATGTAAAGAAATTTTTCGTGATGTGCGCACGGTTTTTCGTCTTTGGGAAGCATCATAATTTATTCTTCTTCATTATTCCCCTCAGCAAGGTTTCGTTGTCATACCATCCGATCTACCAGGGATGGATTTAATGACTCATACTACATCGTCCGAACGTAAAGTATGTGGCCAATTTAGCGTCAGATACGTTTGACAATTGGAACACGTACAGATACATTACTCTCTGCGAGATGGTGATCTGGTGGTTCGAGTGCAATCCAACGGATCACAGGATATCCTTCAGTTGATCCCTTCATATATTTTTTGGAAGGATCTGCCGATCGCACTCGTCGATGGACACATCCACTGGTTAAATTTGTCTTCGCAGATCGTTGAGATCCATCCTTTTGAACGCCTCTGGGAAGAGTCCTCGGCAAACTGGAGAATTGATTGCACAAAGAACCCGTATCTGATACACAGGGGCTGTAAGGAGGCACTTGTAGACATTCGAAGCCCAACTTGGTCAATGGTTTCTCGGTGTTTCAAACCTCTCAACAGTCCTGTGGGTTTGAGGGGCAAGTCCAGGAATCTCTTTATGACTGTGTCCCCCACAGACTCTCTTCATTCTTTGCCGGTGCTGCGATTATCTGTTGCGCTGCCCCACTATGGCCTGACATTTTTTGTTAATGCAGAAGGGGAACTCGAGTCCTGTGACTTCAGAGACATGGTTTATGACGACGATCAATCTATCGGGACACTGTTTGGGCTGGACAATCTCCTCGTTCTCCGGCCAAAGCGCAACATTGCAGGGACCCTTCTCCCAGAAGCACTTATCCCCAGGCGTGTCCTGGTACCAGATGGTTTTCCAGAACGGTACAGTGCTTATCGCGTGCGAGTTAGCCGCGACGCATCGCTGGCACGTGCCGATCGGGATGCGGGACTATTTTGCCATGTCTACGATGTGGATCCAGAACTAGGTTGCTTGACTGGCAATAGCACCTTATCAAGCACGCAGTATCTTGCAGTTTTGCATGCTAAAACTAGCTGTGATACTAGGTCGGATCCGCTGACAAGTAAAACAGGTGCCCAGGTCGCACATGGTCTGTTACGCCGAGGTGGGAGTCGATCAGTCATGAGACTCAGGGATCTCGGTGGCGACAATTCTTTGAGAGAACATCGACATCCGCACATCGTTGCCGCTAAAGAGGAAATCCAACAGAGATATTACTGGACTGAAGATACATATATCCAAACATCATTGAAGCGTTCGGTGAAACGAGGTGTGCACTTGCTCCCATCGAAAGTCACTGGGACAGATCCTTGGGAAGACTGCGATGACGCGGATTATGTGACAATAGACGCAGATTTGGAGCTTCAAGATGTTGTCTCGACCGCAGCTTCTACTATCTACCGCTGGTCCACTGACACGTCAACCATGACACCACTCGTGGATTGGGAAGCTCTGTTGGATGATCTGTGGTTGGCTAGCGAGGACGTGTTGATAGGTACTACGTTCTTTCCGTACCGCACGCACGATCCTGGCTCGGGCATACGTTCAAATGGTCCTAACCTGGTACAAAGACTGATAATCAAAGTACGCGACATATTGGAAGCAAGCAAAGAAACTCGTTCGCGATTCCAGTTGTTGTTCCTACTGCCCACAACAGCCTATTTGTCGTCATGCTATCCTGCCACATTCCTTTCCATGCTTATAGCATTTGGAAACCTCTTTGGATTGTCTCTCACCAGAAATCTACCAACACACACAGATTACAACCTTTCAGATGGATGGCGCCCCATAGAGGAGGTCTTAAAGTATTGTATCCGGGACGCTGGACATGCGTTGGATGCTTTTAGTGAAGAGGAGATCGGGAAGTTAGTTCCCACCGTGCTGATGGAGTTGCACAAGGGGTGGCCACGCAATACGCCTGCGAGGAAGATTTCGCTTGATCCTCATATTTGGGATATGAAGGCATTGGAAACTAGCCTCGAACAACTATTCTCCAGCTGCTTCCGTAATTTTGTCCTCAAGGAGAACCTCATACGCATCCTAGCAGAATCTAGTCAAGTCACACCACGCCCTGTCTCATTACGAAATATGTCTCACGAGAACACGCGACAGCCAGTCAGGCTCGAAGACCTTCTGGCCAATAGGCAAGCGCCACTACTGCCTTCGCGCATCCATTTCCCCTGCGTTAGTCAGTGGCACAAGCCTGAAAGCAAAAAAAGACTGGCAGATGATGTCCTCAAACTAGAGAGTCAGCTTTTCTCTTCCATGCTCGCGAACCGCTGTTCATTTCAGCAAGAATATCTCGCACATCTTCACGCCAGCTCGCAACGTATTCGCGATGAGTGTGCAATGATCCATATCGGAGAGGAACGTATCGAGGAGTTTCGAAACTACTACCTGCAATGCAAAGCAAACTACATGCGGGGCTTGACCACTCTCAAGCAAGCTCTAGTTCCACCAACAGATCCACTTACCCGGGCTCTGTATCGTTCTTGTCAGTGGCCACAGGTTTGTCCAATCGACCTTTTAGAGTGTCTCGCATCCACATCGCCAATCAATATCCCTCCGTGTTGGAAACAATGTCTGATATCGTTATCCTTGTTACTTCTGGATCTTCAACGTTCCCGGAGATTGCTCCGATTAGCTCTATATGGACTCGGAGAGGAATTTTCAAAAGAGTTGGGGAATGGGCCATGCGACGGATGGAATCCTGAAGAGTACCCAGACTGGTTGCTTATCCAGGTACACCATTCGTTCTGGCTTTTGTCGCCACTAAAGCTTCTTGCTTCGGATAGATTCAAGGCAACTTTACTATTCGACGTGCTCAGGCGGAAATTGCGATGGAAATTATGTCCCCACAGTCTGGAGAAAACACTGTGATGCAGGTCAATATGGGCGAAGGAAAATCATCCGTGATTATCCCCATCGCTGCCGCTGCTCTTGCGGATGGAAAGCAACTAGTTCGTGTCATCGTCCCACGGGCATTGACGGTCCAGATGTTCGATATACTTGTTTCTCGGCTCGGAGGCCTCACTAATAGACCGATATATCACTTGCCTTTCTCTCGCAACCCGGAATACGCTTGGTATAATGATCGACAGGTGATCAGCCTTCAAATTGACGATCTACAGAAACTAATGTCTCAATGCATGGCTGAGCGTGGTATCTTACTTCTTCAGCCGGAGCACGTTGTGTCTCTCAGGTTGATGGGCTTGGAAGAACAGATACATAAATGGGAATTCGAGCCTCAGGCGGAACGGGCCAGAGCACTCAAGCATCAGAACTGGATTTATAACTTGAGGCACCTGGAGATATGCAAGCCGCTTAAATTAGTGCGTATGCGTCCTTCCGGTCCGATGATAGTTCACTCAGCTAATAACTTCATTATTTAACCCTAGTTGACGGGAGACACCTTCGTGGGTAGCATATTTAGGCGGCTACTAGTAAACCAACCGCAGGCTCACTGCTCGACGGGGCACAACCTCGACATACTTGGAGGTGATCACGACAATCTGGACACTACATCGAAGTGGTTGAAGCTCCAGAAGTGGATTTACACACACTGTCGGGACGTTCTAGATGAGAGCGACGAGATCCTTCACACCAGGTTCCAGTCGATATATACGATCGGCCCACCGCAGCATATGGATGGCTGCCCTCACCGATGGACGATTATACAACAAGTTTTACAGCTTGTCAGGGAGCATGCATATTCCTTGTCGATGTATTCCCCTCCAGTAATAGAGTACAAGAGCGGAACTCAAGCATCATTTCCGTACGTTCACATCGTGCGGGCCTCCGACGTTGGCCGAAGCCTGGCATCATTCATTGCAGAGGACGTGATGGCTGGGCGAATTCCCGCTTTCAATTTTCAACACCTTTCACCTCCGTTACACGATGCAATTAAAAGCTTTATATTGGACGATGTCATCCAATTGCCTGACACGGCTTCGAGAGTGGAAGAGTATGTCAACAATTCGCACCAAAGTCATTTATGGAGTGGACTCCTCCTTCTACGCGGTCTCTTGGCTTCTAATATCCTCGTGTTCGCAATTTCGGAGTGGAGGTGGCGCGTCAATTATGGCCTCCAAGGCCCAACGTATCGTCACTCCCAGAAGGAAGCTTCCACAATGCTCGCCGTTCCATACCGTGCGAAAGATACGCCAGCTCCGAATACCCAGTTCGGCCATCCAGACATTACCATTATTCTCACATGCCTGTCTTACTACTATACCGGGTTGACTGAAGATCAGCTGAGAACCTGCTTTGAAATTCTCCTGGACGAGGATAACCCCTCTTCAGAATATGCACAATGGATCAAAGACTACGACGACTCACTGCCGAAATCACTTCAGAAATTTGGTGAAATCAACCTCCGGTCTTCCGAGCAATGGGACAAGGTCACATTCCCACTTTTCACACGAAATAAAGCAACTATAGACTTCTACCTCTCTCGAGCGGTGTTCCCGAAGGAGGCAACTGAATTTCCTTGGAAGCTTGCCACCTCTAGTTGGGACTTGGCGGAGAAGCGGGAGAAACTTATAACGGGTGAGTTGGTCATGGGCCTGGAGCTGGTCGACTGGGTCACTAATATATTCACCAGGATTCTCGGGAACGAACGACAATCGATGGTTATTACCGACCTCTATAGCTCAACTCGACCTTGAACATCAAAAAGGAACCAACGCCAGAATCCTCGGGTATCTTTTACAGGCTGAAAACGACTGGTACGAAGCTACATGTGAGAGTGACGGACGACGAAGCACGTGCGAATTCCTCAGGGTGGTGGCCAATAAGGACCCGGAAATTCGCATTCTGTTGGATGTCGGTGCCCAGATCCTGGATCTTTCTAATCAAGAAGTGGCAACGACATGGCTGGACATCGCCCAGAATGCATCCGGTGCCGTTTATTTCAACCAGAATGACGAGCTTATGGTGCTTACGAAAGAAGGCACCACTCTACCGCTGCTGTCCTCCCCGCTTTCTCAAACCTTGGAATGCTGTATTATTTATCTGGACCATGCTCACACAAGGGGTACCGACCTCAAATTTCCTAATGGGTCACGGGCGGCAGTCATGCTGGGTCCCAAGGTCACTAAAGACAATCTCGTACAAGGTCTGTCTTTGTGAACAAATCACCAAGTGTGTCATTGACGAATTGATGGCTTGTGGCTTCAGGTTGCATGCGAATGCGCAAACTTGGACACGGTCACTCGGTCATGTTTTTCGCGCCACCTGACGTTGATCGGAGTATTCGTGCCTTGGCCGGGAAAGAGGATTCGATGATCCCAGTCAACACCCTCGATGTTTTATGCTGGGCAATACATGGAACCTGGGCCGATATTCAGCAGTGGGCTCCTCACTGGGCGCGGCAAGGCATGAGTCACATATCTAGATATGAAGCTTGGTTCCACTTCTCTGATGATGACATCACGCGGGAAGAGCTTTCGAAAGCATGGCTACAACCGGAACGCAAACTACTCACCGAGCTTTACGGGCCCAACGAGAGTGAAAATTCCTCGAATACACTGTCTGCGCTGGATCCGGGGATCCGTCAACGCTGTAAAACTCTCGGAGTTCTATCGCTTCCTAGTGCGCGATTGGATGAAGAACAGGAACGGGAGGTTAACCGCGAGCGGGAACGCGAACGAGAAGTGGAGCTCCCTCCAGAAGCAAAACCAGCAAAGCATTACATGCATCCGGACGTTGAGACCTTCGTGAGGACGGGCATCATCCCTCCACTACACCCTGGCAGCGCCTTCCAACCAGTCTTTACATCACTCAAAGAGAGCACCGCGGCTACTCGTGACGCAGACGTTTGGAGCCCCTTTGTTTTGGCAACAACAGACTTTTGTCAGACAATCAAGCCAGAATCGACCCGTGGGACTATGGATCAATACCTTCGACCTGTGGAATGGATTCTCACCAGTGAAAGGACGGACAACCGAATACTAGTTTTGCTCAGCCCATTTGAAGTCCACAAGTTGCTACCAGTCATTAGGGTGAGCGAATGTGTCCACCTTCATCTGTACGCACCACGTACGTCCCAGCGCATGAAACCATCCGACGATCTCAAACTTTACACCATCCCTCCCTTGCCTGATTCCTGGACACCCCCTTGGAACCTGATCGACCAACTGAACGTGTTTTCTGGACAACTTTACCTCAGGGATTACCCTTCGTACCTTCGGCTGTGTCGTTTTCTCGGTGTACCTGCGAAAGATTCGCCGACTGATGCCACTGTTCGGTGGAATCTGTTCAACATTCCCGGGAGTTTCGAGGAAAATGAAATCAGATTCTCGGACTCTCCGCTACCCACCGTGATGGCACTGCTTCGTATTCGTAGCAAAGGACGACCGTTCGCGCATACCCACATGGGCAGGATCCTTCAGGGACAAATATTGAAAGAGAAGGACTTTGAGAGCTCGACGTCGGATGAAGTCGTGGTTGCGAGGACGGATCAGTAGGCGCCGCGGCTATGGCCTCCTGTCGAAGGCTATCCGTCCATCGTCCATAGATACGGAGTGCGATAATTCTGAAAGCGATTCTGGGTCCTTAGTGGTGCCTTCACGTTCTGGAAAGCTCAGAGGACACAACAACTGAACTTGCTGAGTCGGATGCAGGTTCAGGACCACTACAAAAGCGTCCACGCGGGCATTAAGTTCGATTAAACATTTACTGATCTCAGACTGTTCTCTCCTTACTTAGGTGAGTTACCTCCGCATTGACTCATGGCCGCCCTGATTCAATTGCCCTGCAGATCTACTCGGACCTCTTTCCACGTTTTCTCCAGAGTACGATTTTTGTTTTATTTTCTTCTAGTTCTTCCTTCAGTCAAAAGTCCATTTATACTATCACAAGTGTCCGTGACGATCGCAGATACGTGGACTACTATGTATCACTCACTCACCGAAAATAGATTCGGTGCTGTCTCACATTAACGCTCTCTGAAATGATCGTGTTGTGGAATACAGAGGGCTGGCACTGGCTTACACGGTTGGTGAGGCATCATCGAGACATGGACTTGAGCTTGATGGTAAATGTGAAACTTGTGAAGACGTGATTCCTACAGAAAATACATGATGAGACACGAAGTTGCTTCCGCTGCTCATTCAAGATCCAAGAGCAAGACTTCAGCAACCCCTTGGCTAATGTCTCAACTCGAAGCTTGGACCCTTGTCCATACACCAAATACGCGCCGTTGGTCTCCCATCACCCGACCTGCGGCACATCAATGTGTGGGCCAATCTTCATAAAAACGCTTTGCGTCGGTCCCGGATTACATCCAAACTTCTTCATCAGATGAACATATCCCTTCTTCATCAGACTATTTTCAAATGGTCTGTGGACGAGCGAGGTGCTGAAGCATGCATCCAGAGTTTGGATCGAGTCAGCGCCCGCCCATCTCCTTCTCTGCCACGAGTAGCCCCAGGAGCATTGCCGAGGGCGGTAATTGGAATGAAGCAATTCTTCTCCTCGTTCGCGAATTGTCTACACAAAAGCGTAAATGTCGTGCCACCGAAGCTTCCTAAAAAAAATCAAAGCAAGCGACATACTTAGTGAAATAGACGGTAGGCTTGAGACTGCCAGATTATCTAATTGCATGTCCGAGTCCGTCTCATCGTCAAAGTCCCCACTGGTCCATCACTGAGTACTGAGTAGTGATCTCAGGTCTGCTTCGAACTTCCCCGCACGTATCCCACCAATCCCGTCGTCTTGTCCTTTCTCGTGTTCGCGAGCTAGCACTGACTCCGACCTATTCCAATCTTCAAGTTTTGACTGTCACTTCCAACAGCCTGGACATATCTTGCCACTTGAGACGGATATGGAAACACATCGAGTAGTACCAACCTGTCTGTCAGTTTTCTTTCACTCGGCAAATGCCGATCACGGTCCTCTCCAGGATGAACCTTACTCCCCAACCAATCGGCGTTCCATCCTTGGAGGCTTCATCCCCGCCATTGCAGTTTGCGAGGTCGTTCGGAACAGGGTGGTATGTTCAACCATTATGTTGCACATCGTGACGAGTGAGTGATGCATTGTTCGAAACACTTCATTTCTTGCTTATTCGCCAACATTCTAGGTTACGGCGAATATACATTCTTTTCTCTGCTCCCCACGGGTTACGGTCCATGGACGAAGCCATGCTCGCTGAACTAGACTCTCAGCTCCAACAGTCGAGTGGAACCAAATTCTCGTTACAAGCAATCACCACAAAAGCTGACCAACTGGAGACTGGAGGACGGGGACGCATAGATCAGATGAAAAGCGCCATATTCCAAGCTGCACCAACATGTCTACCACCAATCATCACTACTTGTCCTCCGAAGGGCGTCAAGTTTGGCATCGAGCTGGTCCGTAAATCGATGGCTGATTGTTGTGGGCTATAATCGTACTGCCGTCTCTGCTTTGCCTTCGGAAGTCGTTTTTAGCATCTTCAATGTTTGATTTAGACCCACAAGGGTCAAAAAAGGGACAATACGAGCGATCGATTTCACTCATCCTTCAGGATCCTACGCATTTATGTCGCGGCTGTCCCACCGCGGGTAGACGTTCTTGGCGATAATGACCGCAAGTTACATCTTGACCTTAGAATAGTCGCACAGGAATGACTTGAGTAAGTACATCAATAAGGCCCCGTATTTGAATGACACTACCATTAACAGAATGAAAGGCAACCTTCTACAGCAAGCACGCGCTGATAGTACCGTGGAAGCAAAAGAGCCACGGTATATATATAACTCTTTCAACAGTTTATTCGAGATCGAAGAGCAAGATTTCCACGGCGACCATTTTCGAGCCGAAGCTCCGCTCCTGTTCCAAATATTAGATACGCCCACTCCCGCAACTCGACTTGCGATGTGTCTTGCCCAGAGGTCTTCAGAGCAGCGCCTTTCGCTGGCCCAGGATCGTATCCAGACTTTTGGATCACATGGATATATCTATATCCTTTCTTTATCGGACCATTCCCGGACGGGTGAGGCATACATTCGAAGCACAGATTGGATTGAGGCAGGTCCGCTATCTTTTCTACCAAGCGTAACCTCCTCCGCATTATCGGGGGCGACGATGAACAACCGATGAACAGTTGCCCCCTTTCCATCAGAAATGGTTTAGTATTAGGATTGGGATTATGAGTGTGCATACGTGAGTGTTTGAATAACCAGAGTTACAGAGTGTATCAAAGAGTACCGCAGACTTGGAAATGTGAATTGTCCATTTCGAGGGCGAGCAGAACGAAACAATAACTTGAAGCACATCGTCTTAAGAGCATACGATTGTTCGATGTCTAAAATCCATCTTAGATAATCGGCATTGGTTATCCTGTCAAAACCTTAATTAAGGCAACACCGCCGCGACACCATGACGAGCACTCACCAGCTCCGTCTGCCACTTGGGAATCGGTTCCTCATGTACATGGCGCACGCAGCATCATTTGTTGCACCAACTGGTATTCACGTTCCATGGCAGTTTTGAGGACTGTTTTTCCCTGGGAGTTTTCAGTGCGGTTGGCGAGACTACAGCCAGCATCGACGAAAATCTGGAACAATTCCAGACATGTCGACTCAGGATATTTTACAATGGCCAAGTGAAGCACGGTGTCCCAGTTAGGCGTCACGGCATGCACATCAGCGCCATTGAGAATCAGAACCTGGATCATCTCGGAGTTACAGCACTGCTCGAGGGCAAACGGTAGGATGTCGGGAGGAGGAGAGACGTTGGAGAACAATAGTTCTACCACTGATGTAAATCCACGCTTGATTGCGGCTTGTAGAACCGTGATCCCTTTGGCATTGCAAGCATTAGGATCGCAGCCGGCTTCAATGAGCACCTTGATCAACTCCAGACATGTCGACTCAGAGTACTTCATGATAGCTAGGTGAAGCATGGTATCCCCAGTGGGTGTCGTAGAATACACATCGGCGCCATTGCGAATCAGCGTCTGAACCATCGGGCAACTGCAGCGCTGTTTCAGGGCAAACACCAGTGGCAGGAAATTGGGAGATACGTTAATGGAGAATAGGAAGTCCACCACGGAAGTAAAATTGCGCTTGATGGCAACTTGTAAAATCGTTTGCCCGTTAGCATTGCAAGCATTAGGATCGCAGCCGACTTCGATGAACATCTTGATTAACTCCAGACATGTCAGCTCGTAGTACTTTGTGACAGCTAGGTGAAGCATGGTACCCCCGGTACTAGATGTCAATGAATACACATCAGCAGCATTGTGAATTAGAGCATGAATGATCGCGGGGCTGCAGGATTGTTGTAGGGCAAACGGCAGGACGTCAGAAGGAGTAGAGACGTTCCTCGAGAGCAGGAACTCCACAACGGAAGTAAAGTCATGTTCGATAGCGGCTTGTAGAATCGCTGTCCCCTGAGCATTGCACGCATTAGGGTTGTAGCCAACTTCAATGAGAAACTTGATCAACTCCAGATATGTCGATTCAGAGTATTTTGTGATGGCTAGATAAAGCATTGTACCCCATGTAGATGTCGTAAAATATGTATTGGCACAATTGTGAGTCAAAGCCTGGATCATTGAGGGGTTGCATGATTCCTGTAGGGCGAATGGCAGGGCATCTGAAGGAGGAGAGACATTGTTCGAGAGCAGGAACTCCACCACGGAAGTAAAATCACGTTTGATGGCGGCTTGTAGAATCGTTGTCCCCTGAGCATCGCGAGCATTAGGATCGTAGCCAACCTCAATGAATATCTTGATCAGCTCCAGATATTTCGATTCAGAGCATTTTGTGATGGCCAGATGAAGCATGGTGCCCCATGTAGAGGTCGTATAGTATGTGCTGGCGTCATTGCAAATCAGAGACTGAATCATGGAGAGGCTGCAGGATTCTTGTAAGGCGAATGACAGGGCATCGGGAGGAGAAACATCGTGCAAGTTCCGGAGTATAAACTCCACCACAGAAGTAAAGCCACGTTCGACGGCTACTCCAAGAGCGGTTTCACCTTTGAAATTTGGGGCAGTGGGATTACAGCCCGCTTCGATAAACATCCTGACCAATTCCAGGGATACGGTTCGGGAGTATTTAGCAACAGCAAGGTGAATGACTGTGTCTCCATCGGACGTCGTCGAATGCACATCAATGCCCTTGCCGATAAAGTCTAGAATCATCCGAGGTGTTTGGCGCCGTTGTAACTCGTAAGGTAAGAGGTTATAGGAGGACTGAGCATCACCTGCAAGTATCAGTTCCATTGCCGACAGATAACCACGGTCCACTGTGATGCTCCATGGTGTCTCGCCAGATGAATTAATTGCGAGAGGATGACACCCAGCGTCGAGTAACATCTGTGTCAGCTCCAAGCGTCGTGGTTCCCAAGGACACATCACTGCAAGGTGAAGTGCAGTGTCCCCACCTCCATCAGAGACGGCGTGTATATCAATTCCCTTCCGGAGTAAAAATTGGATCACGGGAAGGGTCTCTGGAGTATCTCCAGTTGCTGCGGATATGAGAAGCCGAGCCGGCGGCGGTTGGTCCCTAGGGAGTAGAAACTCTAGCAGTGAGGTATGCGCCGCATGCAGAGCTCGTTCAGTGAGCTCTTGCCCGAACAAAGTGTTTTGGGAAAGTTCCTGGCCAACACCATGTAGCCTACGTGCCAGGACTACATGAGCTTTATCCACTTCCCCGCGGCCTCCAACGCTCGGCCTTGCGCTGTTGAATACGCCGCGATATAGCTTTTCGTCTCCAATCTCATTGGCCCATTCGACAAACTCGTCGGTTTGCATGAGCTTGACAAGTACGCGAGTACTGCACCAAGGCATGCAGATTGCGATAGAGAGCATCTCTGATGTCACAATGCTTCCTCTTTTCAGGAGCTCACCAACAAGCGCGTCCTCGCCGAAGTCTATGGCGACTTCAAGTGGCGAAGCCATGTGAGAGTCATCGAAGACCAATCCGTGTTGGTTCACGTCGTTGTTATGTGCTAATAGCTTCATTGCATGTTCGGATTTCCGCAGGTCCGCAGCATACACAAGCGGGCTCGTCCCGACTCTCCATTTCAAAGAATGGTGGCGCGAGAGGTATGATTCTAGAAGTCTAGGGGTGCAGTAAGCAACCAGGATGTAGAGCACGATATCATGCCTAGATGACGGCCACGGAGGAAAGGACGATCCGAGAGTCTCCTCCCGCAGCTCGCACAGACGATCCCAGTGTGAAGGATAGTGTTGAACGCCCGACGCAAGATACTCAAGTGCTTCAAAAGTTACGGTTGACCCTGGACCCGATTCAACGTGTGTGATATGGTCAAAACCAGTTGAGAGCACATAGGAAAGCAATGAAGACGATCCTAATTGCGCGACATCTCGGCTAAACGACTTCCTGAGGAGGACGGAGATGTAGCACGTGCACATTCGGAGGACCTCAGCATGTGCCTCTGGCAAGATGATACGATACTTTGTCAGTGGCGTGATATTTGTGAGATATTCCTATGGACAAAATATCAAAATATTGCTAGTACAAGAGAATATGATGACATACCTTGACGCTGAAATGCGATAATGAAAGAAAATCTGTTTCCTCAGAGTACGAGACAAGACTTAACAATGAATCAACTAGGCCATATTCTGGCTGTGGTGTTCCACAGATAATCATCCGTCTCCGGGGGTCAAGCGAAAGCCCCTCGACGATCTGAGATAGGCGCAATGGCACCTGTGAAACCACGAGCCAAGCGAGCGTACGCTGCGCCAAATCAGACATCCGTTCATCAATTTCTCCGAGGATTTGTTCATATGTTAAATCCAGCTCGTCTGGGAGTCTGTTAAGTGCGTCTCTGAGCTTTCCCATTGTAGCATATCGCTTGAGGATGTCAAGCTGACATTGCACCCATCTAAATCTAGTCAAGACCGGTGGTCAGTGGAGAAGGATAGAATAGAGCAAGTACTAACCTCCCATTCGCCTTCCCGTTTAATTCCGTACATAGCTCAGCTTGCACATGTGCATCGGTGGATCCCAATCGGCTGTCAGAGTAAATCTCCAGATTGATATGCAAGGTTATGTCTGACGCCAATTCATCTACTACATCGTCAAAGGAAAGCGATGGAAGGCGTGTGTGATGGTTTTTGATGATCGGATGTGGTCGACTTGTTACCAATATTCGGACACGGGTGAGACTGACAAGAACATCTATGAGTGGCTTCATATCCTCGCACTCGTCGAGTGCATCCACGATGATGATCGGTTCCCAGCGAAAGCAGCCCACAGTGAGTGATAGGAACTGCTCTAGTTTTCTACGGTCATGCAGTGAAAATGTACCTTTGCTTTTCTCCTGGAGTATTTTGTTAGGAAGATCTTCAAAATCAAGGCCGCAATCTGGGAGGAGATGGAAGAGCTGAGATAGAAGTGAACGCATCACTTCCGTAGAACTCGTGGACCTTCTGTTTCTGAAATCGCAATAGAAAAATATCATCACTTCTCCCTCCCTCAGATCTCTCTTCACATGCTCGATGACAGATGAACTGCAAGAGTGAGCACTGACATAGATATGAATCGTGACGTCGATGAACTCACATCAGCACCGACTTTCCACAACCAGCTAAGGTCATGGATACACCACATTAGTCATCATGATAGAGGCTGGCGAGATATGAGACCGTGACATCACATACCTTTCCCCTGTAACCACAAAAACTGGTTCCTCAAAACTCTCCAATCTTTGTATGCATGCGTGTCGAGAAACCACTTGCACGTGCCCTCCTGACGGAGTTTGCGTGTCTCATGATGTTTCAGAGCACAATCCCAGGCATCCAACCAGCGGCAAACCTCATTTATCTTTTGCTCTGTTGACAATGTTACAGTGTTGTTATCCAGCCGGACCGTGCGCATAAACTGGACATACGAAGCTCCTTCTTCACTTCGATAATTCGAAGCGCTTCTGGTGATTGTTGGAGGAGTGTGTCGATATCCCTAGTAGAGAATCAAGACAAGTGTTCAAAGGATATATACTGGGAACCCACCAAATGTTAGGAGCGAGCAATAGATGAAAGAGGTTGCTGTGTTGATCAAAGAAGGCCATGACTTCCGTAAACTTGTCCTCGCTTTCTCTGAGGAGTGGAGCAGGGGCTCGGGCAAACCCAATCGGATGATTAGTCTTGAGCATATCGGCCATCTCTTGTAGCTTTCTCAAACACGAGTACAACTCTCCACTAAATACCCAGTGGACTATCCGCTGATCAACAGAAAGACTGTCGACGTCAATTACTTCAAGGATCTTGTCAGCAGATATCCGGATTGCTTCGAGCTGGCTCGAGAGCCTCGAGGCTGCATTGGACCGTCGGTTATTCCCCTGTCTCTTTGCGTATGCTAAGGCAGAGCGACGGATTCGTTGAGAGATGATGACAATCTCTTCGAGAGTCTGCTGACACCGAGCTTCCAAATCAGAGCCGACAGGCATGGTTGGGGCTCCGTCAGTTTGCAGTGAAGGGAGGGTGAAGTTTCAAGGTAAAGTACTCAATTGAGCTCAAGTCGGAGTCCGAGGTCGAGTCGTAAGGGGGCGTCGGGCGTGTTAGACGGAGGCGTGAGGGGGCGTAGAATATCGTATAGTGATTCACTGAGAAGGGCCTCACGGACGAAGTGTACTAGTCACTGTATTCGGTAGAATAGTTGTCATTGCCTTGTTAAGTCACAAGGTCATTCCCTCTAATTAGTGGCTGTGAGTCCTCGAAAATTCACCCGTGTTTTCCCGATGCTGTTGCCTCCAAATGTTCCCGCGGTCAAGTAACTACGCCTCGAGTCTCGAGTCTGCCCTTGAGAACTAAGTACAGAGGGACAGTACACCATCACAGGCGGACAAGCACCTTACTGTGAATACCAACTTGACGATTGGATCAGTTTGGTGTCGGTTTACAGTCCACCACGAACTATTTGCATGTCAATACCGGCTTTTGTTTGGTCCTCTAGTCCATTAGCTGAATGGTAATAACACAAGTTGGAAGCCCGGCGCACGTATGGAAAAAAAAAGTGGTACGTCAACTTACACAACTTGAGCATTATTATTATTTACAACTTAAGGTATCATTGTACCGACGCAATAAGAGTTTAGAAATGTCACAAGTTAACAGCGGGAGCACAGCATTTCTACTTCTCGGAGGCAATAATGGCCTTGGAGTGGTTTTCGTCAGCACAGGACCTAAGCTATGCTTGCTGTATGCCTGTGACCTTGAGGCTGTAGTGCCTTTTGTTTTGATTATCCTTAATGGGGTTACTCTTTCAGGCCTATATAAACTGATGTGGAACTTCACTTCCAACAGCTCTCAGTCTATATTCGCTGCACCAAACTCACAAACTCAGACTAAACTGGTACTATATCATGCCTCCGCCCTTCAGTCGTATTTGGCCTCATGGTCCCGGTTACATGCTGTTACCTGCAGAGCTGGAGAATTTTCCAGGGCCTCGACCTCCTGACTCGACCATAAGCTGTTGATCGCGCCTAGAGCGTTCTTCTGGGAACACTTCTGAGACTTGGACCCACGCTGTAAGTCGATCTCAATGAACGCCAGTCGATACTTATATGTGCTTTTCTTTCTGCTTCCAGATATTACTTTCTTTCTTTCTTTAAAGTTTTTGATAGTGTTCAAGTTAGTATACAGTGACTCGGGTCTTTGCTAGTACTGCTAGTGGCCCGAATGATCGTAGTACTTACCGTCGCTACTCCGAAGAATATGGTGTTCATCATCAATGTTAACTTTGTGCCGTGCACCGAAAGAGGCAGGACTGGAATAGTTGGTGCTATCTGGAACTTTAGGATCATCTTCTGCCATCTGCGATGCATCACTGATTCGTCAGTGAGGCTGAGTTTGCACACGTTTGCCAGAGGCTTCCAGAAAAACGACTGATATTAATCCATTGTCCTGAATCGCAAATAATCGCAAATGAACGCGCCTGATAATCAGATAATGTCGTGACTGCAGTTAACCGTCACTCCAAAAGTCAAGTTACATCGCGTGCAAAAATTAGTTTTTATCTGTCATGGAATGACACTATCATACTCTAAACCCCTGGTTCCGAGGAGGTAAATTCATTCCAGCAATGCATTGCAGGGGCTCTCAAAGACAAGTTCTGACAATTTCCTATCAGTCCAAGTCATCTCACCTCTCGCTCAACAAGGTCATTGTCACTGGTAAAATAAGCGTCATTTACAGTTCATATTTCATGGACAGCGTTCTATCAAGCCAAGCAAACGTGGGCAAATCATCTTTGTTCAATGTTATCCTCGGGCGCAAAGATCTACTGTTTACGAGTAAGAAGGCTGTGAGTCATCGTTGTTACATTTGTGTTGGTGGTTTCAGCGTAGATATCAAGATCGCACGCAAGTTTTCAACTTCTTCCATGTTAGATCCTCCCCCGGTAAGTTGGTTGTTGTCAGCTCCTGGATACGGCTCGCGAGGTCATTTGGACTGGAGTACTATGTTCAACCATTATGTTGCACATCATGACGAGTAAGTGATGCATCGCTTGAAACACTTCATTTCTAGGTGATTTGCTGGAATTCTAGGTTACGGTGGATATGCATTCTTTTCTCTGCTCCCTATGGGTTACGATCCACAGACAAAGCCATGCTTACCGAACTAGACTCTCCGCTTCAAAAATCGAGTGGGACCAAATCCTCATTGCAAGAAATCATTGCAATGGCAGACCAACTCGAGAATGGAGGATGGGGATGCGTAGATCACATGAAGAGCGCCACATTCTGAACTGTACCGATCATTATCGCTTGTCCTCCAAAGGGCCTTATGTAAGTTTAGTATCGAGCGAGTCTGTAAATCGATAGCTGATTTTTTAGGCTATGATCGTACTGCCGTTGTTATTTTGCCTTTGCGAAATCGTGGCATTTAAAATGTTTGACTTGGACCTACCAGAGTCAAAGCAAGGGGCAGTATAGGCGATCGAACTTGCTCGTCCTCAAGGATGCTACGAGAGGAAGTACCTCCGAGTCGTTTATGACGCGACTCGGAGCGTCCCATCACGGGTAGGCGCCCTCGGTGGTAATGATGTTTCTAAGTAGTGTTACATCTTGACCTTAGAATTATCGCACAGGAAAGAATTTCAGTAAGTTTGTGAGGTAACATCCCGTGAAGATACGTTCGTTCAATTAAATAATACTACCATTAGCAGGGTGAAAACCGACCCTCTACAACAAGTACATGTATACAATATAATGGTAACAAAAGGTCTACAGCATATATGCAGCTCTTTCAACAGGTTACTCCAGATCGAAGAGCAAGACTTCCACGACTTCCTGGCTATCGTTTTTGACTCGAAGCTCCGCACCTGCTTCATATACCAGATACGCCCCATCTCCCTCTCGCAACTCAACTTGCGATGTGTTTTGCCCAGAGACCTTCAGAGCAGTGCCTCTCGCTGGTCCGGGATGATATCCAGATTTTGGGACCACATGGATATATCCTTTCCTCATCTGATCATTTCCAAAGCGAGTGTGGATGGCAGAGGCCCCCTGGTGGATAAGCGAGGCGTACATTCGAAGCTCATACCGGATCAGCGCAGGTCCACTGTCTTCTCTACCAAGTGTAACCCCCTATACATTATCTGAGGCAACGACAAGAGCAAGCTGGTCCTTTTTCTCTTCGTCCGTGAAGTATCTATGTATGAATGGCTAAGTGTCGACCTGGGCTCAGCAAACGACGCGTACTGCTTACCTCGTGAAATAGGCAGGCTTCCCGCGACCTTGTCCTGAACGAGGCGATGCCTAGATTTGATAAAAGTGAACGTGGTTCCCTTCTTGTGCCCTCTTGGAGTGAGTGATTCCTGTTCCTGTGGACGTCATCTGGAGAGCACCACGGGACAAAACTTCGGTGTTGCCCATAGAGTCTTTGCTGTGTCGCACATCAGTGTCCTCATATTATAGCGAACATAGCGAATATACATAGACTTCGTCATTCGACCTGCGACACATCAACGTAGGGCCAATCTCCAGAAAAACGCTCTGCGTCAGTCCTAGATTCTACCCAAGCTTCTGAATCAGATGAACATGTCCCTTCTTCCTCTGACCATTTCCAGATGATCTGTAAACGAGCGAGATACTGAAGCATATATCCAGAGTTTCGGTCGAGTCAGCGCCCACCAGCCTCCTTCTTCCGCCATGAGTAACCCCAGGAACATTGTCAAGGCAACAATTGGAACGAAGTAATTCCTCTTCTCCTCGTCCGCACATTGTCTACACAAAAGTGTAAGTGACGTGCTGAAGCTTCCTAAAAAAAGAAACAGAACAAAAGCAAGCGGCACCTCAAGAATGGACCCCAGTATTTCCCACAGAGTCTTTGCTGTGCGAGGCGTCAGCGACTGTTGAGGAGTAGATGTACCAGAGGTGTGCTTGCTGTCCGAATCTGTCATCAATGTCATAGGAGAAGCTTCGTAATGCTGATGGCTGCGAGTGCCAAATCCCGTATGAGAGGGACGCGGTCCTCACTGATGACACGAAGGGCGCTGCAAGACTGCCAGCGGTGGTCAGAGTCTTGATGTCGTCCTCGTTTCCAAAAGCAGCGAAGACTGGAGTGGGCTACTTGTATTTGCATCGGACGACCCAGCTTTCGGGCGAGGTGGATTCACGGTGCTGTAGAAGGATGTCTGGGAGTGTTGGTTATGCTTTCGTTGGACGCGTTTCGAGTGGAAGTATAGTACCCGAGGGGAGGTTTGTATGGGGTATCTTAGAAACTAAAATGATTCGAGATCCACCTATGTCACGCTAACAGAGAGAATACGAACTCACCTAGAATGAACTATCGGACTAACAGGACTGAGAGGTCGGTGACCGGCCGTGACGCTCGAATCGAGACCACTATCATGACGTCTTCAACTCAAGAGAGCCAAGAGATCGTCTAATTGCAGGTCGGTCTCATGTTCAAAGTCCGCATCTTCTCGACCCACCACGGCCATCGTCTAGTCCTTTC
>JBBPUM010000104.1:0-31022 GCA_038094695.1 Chiua aff. virens
GTGGGTGCAAGAAAGCGCGAGGAGAAGCAGCGTTTGGGGGCTGCAGGCGCTGCTGAGCTGAAGCGAGGTGGTAGGAGCGAAGGGACGCGCCACTTCGCTTAGCTCATGCACGGACTAAATTCTACGCAACCTCGTGACCTCGGAAGCGTAGAATCGACAACTTTCCTCTTCTGCCTGCATTGTCCTCAGGCCGAAATTTCAGCCCACCTATTTCCCGTATTTCGACAACATTGCAATGCGGGAAATGAGGCCTGAGAGATATGTCACAACGTACGTCTATATATATCTCATGGCACGTGAGAGGTATTGTAAATGCATATATGAATTATTTGCCGACGAATTGAGATAAGACTGGCTCTAAATCATCTCACAAACACGCCTAGTAATGCCACCACGCGCTCAGTCGAAAGCGAAACGAAAGGGAAAGAGGGGAGTCGATGAAGACGTTGCCATGGCCGGCCATACGGCCGAAGGCGCTGCTCAAGGCGTGAGGAAAGGCACTGGGAGTGATCGGACGATGGGGATCGACAAATACATGGACGAGTACTACGGATTAGAGGAGAAAGCGAGGGAGGTTCTGATCGGGTACGCACGCACTGACATCACCAAACGCAATCTGTCATTCGGGTTTTACAACAATCGTGTGTTAAACGACGACGAATCGAAGAATCTTATGGACTCATTCGTGTGCAACGGTCTCCGACGCTTCGAATACGACAACGCCATCAATCTGATCCTCGATCGCAGCTCGATCGAAACTCCGTTAACGACAGAGATGCTATCGCGGACACAAATGGGCCGACTTGGAGAAGGACTTCCAGAGTTAAATGTCAAGGGAGACGATGTTCAGGCAGTAATTTGCGAAGATGATAAGGCGGACCGTACCGTTTTTGGGCCATCGATCAGAGCGGCCGGAGGGAGACACCGCCAACATGCTCTGAGTCTATGGGTGGAGGCGAAGAAGGCCGCATTGAAGACGCGAGAGAGTTTACGGAAGGATCTTCAGGCTCTCGCAGACAAAGGGGAGATCACACAAGAAGATGCTAGCTTGAAGGAAGCGCGCAGCGACGTGAACTCCATCCGCGCTGAGATCGAGACAGGAGGGATGTGGATAGTCGCGGTGTATGATATGGGTGCGTGCTTTCGACGGATGTCGATGAGAACGATTCTAAACACGAACTCACCGTAGGCAAAATGAAGGATTCGATCGGACTGCATTTGTCAACGAACCAGCGACTTTACAGTTATGCAGAAACTGCAGAAGAGGGGGTCATTCAGCTGTTCAAACTGATGCGGTCACAAGACAAACTGTGGACGGACGTGACGATCGAATCGGGTCTTCGTTCTCAAATGGCTGGGTACAAGATCCGTACGCTGCTGCAGCAAGAATATGTCTGGCGGCTTTTAGAGAAGATCGCGGGGATATCAAACACTCATTATACGCATTCAGATATCTTCAAAATTACGAGACTGACGAGCGACCTCATATCTGAATACGGCGGGGTGAGTGCCAGCACAATGCATTGTACCATTGGGATTGAACAAATATGACTGACGGCACGCCCCTGGACAGATGCTGGCGACACTGGTCATATCCCTTGAGGACCGTCTTCGCCTGTGTTTCAACACATGTGCTAGCTGGGACGAAGTGAAAGTGCAGAAGACATTAGCTCTCCTCGAAGAACCATCAATCACGGACGAGGAGAGAGATCAAGCTGACACGTATCTGAACGTACAACTGAGGAACCTTAGGGCAGAGACACCGATGGCAAGTGTGATCAGTGATGAGTTGCGAGGAGCAATCGACAGGGTGTATCAGAAGACGTTGGATAGGGAGAGCGTCTGGCGTCATTTCGGGACACAATCTGAGGTATGGATGAATGCATATCAAGACTACGCCGCGGAGGTGATCGAGGTGATGGAATCAACATACAAGAACATGAAAGGTCGACTCAGTGACGCCAACGAGGATGTGAACACGGCCTGGGCAACCTGCGCATCAAAAGCGCGTCTGGTTTTGAACATAGAACATACGGCATTCACGCCGCACGGCCTACCGTTCATGACAGTTGGGGTATGGCATTCGTTGGCGAGACAGTTGAAACGAGTACGGTCCGCGTTAGTAGAGGTGAGCACACGGTCGTCATGTGTGGCATTTATCCGCATTTCGACCATGCTGTCGAAATGCCGGAAATGGACGTACGCAGCAAGACCGCTGGATGTACGTGAAGCGCTCGAATCTGTTTTTCCCGCATCTTGACAACATGGTCGAAATGCGGGTTTGGGGGCATTCTGTCATTGACGATGAATGAAATACTGATCGTTCACCATAGGTTTCTTCGTGGTTCAGTCCCCTCGTATACAACCAAAAGGTCATTGGTGGGAGATGGAGGATCGGTTCCGCGACTGCTGACATGATACGTGCAATCACATCCCATCCGGACTTGAAGCAAAATCATTCCGCGCCATCTATGAACACGGTGAGTACCACATAACTCATGCGATTAGTACGAAAGCGTCCAATTCGTTTCATCATTAGCTCGTCTGGGCCCTCGTTCGAAACTTCCCAGCCTTGCTGCGCATGGAGGACGAACTCTCCAAGATCGACATGCCCCTCCGACCAGACTCTGCAAAGCACGTCAGAGAGTTTATGCTATCCGAAGGGGAAACTAAGGTCACCACGAGGAATAAGGAAACACAAGGCAAGGGCGCGACACAACACCCATGTAAGTACTATCCTGGGTTCACATCACGTTTCCCTCTCTAAAATTTTCATTCATCCGCCCCCATGTACTGCGGACCTGCACCCGCCAGCCAAGCCTGAACTCATCGAGATCAAAAAGGAGGTCAGCATCGTCGACGATGCCCTCAAGGCAGAGATTAAGAAAGTCTTCAAGCACGGAATTCCCGACCAATGCCCCGTAGAATGGGGTACACAGTGGTCGCGCAAGATACAGGTCTTTCCGCCATCCGCCAACCCCATGTACCGCATCCTCACCATGCTCAATTATCACACTGCCGCATGGGGATCGCCCTCCGGAAATAGCGAGGCGCGATCTCGCAGAGAGACCATCTGCTCTGCGATCATCGAATTTTGTATCGTCAATGACTACTGCCGCCGACTCCTTTGCGACGCAGAAAGCGCGTCTGCCTTCATGCGCTCGTCTCTTGAGATCGCGCTCTCCATGCACACCAACCCCTCCAAGGCACGCAGAATCGGAGAAGACGATGATAAACGCTACATTATTCACTGGCCCGACGACATAGAGGTTGACACCATGAATCTCAAGGACGTCGTCTTCGACAGCATCGAGGAAAACAAGCGCGATGTCAGGATCGCTACGAGGAAGCAGGACTACGACGCCATCAAGAAGGTCATCAACGCAGTGCAGTCATGCCCCCCCGCATGGCATGTCGGATCATCATTCAGAATTGAAAAAACCAAGTCTCGCGCTGTCCGCGAAGAGCTCGACGCCCCTTTGCGCGAGATTGTCAAGGTTTGTCCCACTTTGCGTGCTCTCTTGTTCTATATCTTCCCTCTGATGACATCGTCTCTCATGAACAGATACTCACTGAAAGTGCCTACGAACGTCACGAGAAATTGTTCAACCCGTCCCTCGACGTTGACGTTTCCCAGATGGCAAAACGAGACCAGTTCGAATTCGAGTTCAAGCAACGCCATGGAGACTCGGATGACGAGAACGACGAGAACGACGAGAACGACGAGAACGACGAGGACGGGCAGGATGACACCAAACTCGATGCGAAACATAAATGGACGACTTTCCTCTTCTCGCCATCCAAAACGCGAGAATGTATCGAGCGAGTCATCAACGCGTCTGGTGGCTCTATTTCAGCTGATGGGAACGATGACGATGGCAATCCAGGGGACACCATCGGTACGTCCATCCCTTCCAACCATCCGTTGTGTCATTCGTCCAACAAATCTATCTATTTCGTCTGTAGATCATACGGACGATAGTGTGACGATGCGCGACGCTCCGTCAGCCTCATTCTCCAGCGACGACGTCACTATGCGTCTTGAACAAGAACACCCAAATGACCCTCTCTCTACTAGCGCCCTCTATCCTCCTTTCACCCAAGCTGTTCCATCCGCCCACCTCGACAATCATGACGACATGTATGCCATGAGCACACAACACACACCAGTCATGTCTGGAAGATCTGTCCTCGACGTCGACCGGTCAATGCAAGCCGTCGACACGACCAGCGGCGGTCCCGCTGAGCTCACAGACAACGAAGGTATGTGGGCCCATTTGTACACGCTCAAATTCTCGCACTTCGGAATTCAATCGTCATCATTCTACCATCATCCCATCTGGCCTCCCACTTTCATGATTCTAACGCAACATTCCTTTTAGGTGATCCCATCGTAGAACGTTCTGTAGAGAGTACGTCCTTTCCATATCCGTCTTCTCTCTCCCGTCTCCAAACTTTTCACCTTGCCTATCGTCCACCATCGATCAGGTATCATTGCAGATGTCGACAACATGCACACCTCTGACAACGTTCTTCCTCCCCACTCCAAGGGTAAGGGAAGGGGAAAAGTCGATGACCCTCGCGGTTGCCACCCAGCAAAGTCCTCGAACAAGCGCAATAAGCCCAAGTCCACCGACTCCATCCCCACCTCTCGTTCGTCCTCTCCTCTCCTTCTCTCCTAACTTATCCTAACTTATCTCCTCTCCTCTCCTCTCCTCTCCTCTCCTCTCCTCTCCTCTCCGCTCCTTTCCTCTCCTCGCCTCGCCTCTCGCCTCCTCTCGCCTCCTCTCCCTCCTCTCCCTCCCAGCTCCGCGCCAACCTCCACAGAAGAAGCGTTATCGTACTGATCATCCAGATCATTTCAACCCTACTCCCTCCACTAGCGCCACCACTATCCCTGCCCCTGTCGCCGCTACGGCCATTGCTCGTTCTCACCATCAGCACCAGTACCATCGCGACGTTGACATGGACCACATAGATCGCGTCGAGGAGGGCTGTTTTATGCCTTGAGTAGGAGAGTGAGAGTGAGAATTAGTACCAGTTGCCACTTCCGTTCTACTAGTACCTGCTCTAACATGTTGTTCCGCCGCCGCTGCCGATGGTCCCGTCAATACGGCCTCATAATCCTTTCCAATCTCATTCATTCTTGTTTTGTCATCCTGCTCTCCCGACTCTTCCAAGTCCACCTATGATTCCCAGGGCCGCGCGTGAGGTAACACCCGAGTAAATATATCAGATTATGTCGATCATCGCCGTCTTATCGGGGATCGCCAATACCATATTATATTACATGCATATCAGGATCCGATATCCAACCCTTGTGAAAATTGGTTATTACCAAATGTGACGAGATGTGATTCAAACGCGATCCATATTACCAGATATTACTTGACGATGTACTTGGTGTAGTTTTATGTCACGCATTGCATGCACATTGCGCAGCACATGCACATCGCACGCATCGCACAGTGCACAGATCACATGTATCCCATGTATTGTTGTAATTCTACGTCTTGCACATCGCACGTACCGGCGCACACCTTTTCGTACCATCAACACTATCCAATATGCATCCCTCCAGCTCCTTCGATCCGAAACGGTTCATCTGTAACTGTAATCGATATTGTCACGGCCAGCTTCGCTTGTGTCTAAAACCGGCCTCTATCACCACTTCTCTTATGCCCAAGAAAGGGAGTGGGTCATGCTTAACGAGATCAAAGCGGCAAGTTCCTTGGATGCTGCCCGCGAAGTCCTTGCAAATATGCGACATTCAGCAGGAGGACCGAGAATCTTCTCGGAGAAACTGGTAATCAGCTTGAAGAGGCTGGGCCAAGTAGTAGACCAGTCTCTGCAAGCGCTCGTCGAGCAGAGGCTATACGAGGCTTGGTCAAAAGAGCTCGTGAAACATCGGAGCCTAATCTACGCCTAGGGAAGATAAAGTGTTCCCGCAGCAAGGAGAATGTCAATCCAGGTGTAACTTATCTTTAACATTATAACTACTGGTCTAAACTTTCGGGTACAGCAGCCTGAGCAGCCCGATCAAAAACAGGGGGTAGTCTCTCCTCCTCCACAACGTTATTTAAGTCCTCTGCCCGATCCTCCAATATCACCACCCCGATCACCCCCACCTCATTTCGACCCTCCCAGTTCTCCGTCTCTGCTCTGTCACGACCACCAACTTGAACTCCTCCACGAGCACCAACCCCTCTTCCTCAGAATCCTCAGGCTCAGGGTCCCAAATCAGGATCATCCTCACCATCGTCGCATCAACTATGACCGAAGACGGGCCCCGGTGGCTGATATCAACCATGTTTCTGAGCTCACAACCCTTCCCAAGCTTTGACAGGCATGGTATTTCATCAAAATTGTTCGTGATGCATCCTTTCAGGATCACCGGTTCCAATTCCACTGGTCGTCATGAGGGGACTTCTAAATGAGGGAAAAGGGGAGAGAGAAGACCCACTAAAACACGGCCTGGTGTGGCACGTAATGGAAGGTAAGTCTTACTCTTGTAGACAGCATAGTCTCCCAGCTATTATCGTTTTCAGAAACCTTTGTGTATTGCGCTGGTTATTGCTTCAAGGAAATGAACAACTGCTGAGTTCAATGGGTACTATAATTCACTGAGCAAGGAGCAGCATGAAGTAAGCCTTTTCGAATTGGTTTGTACTATTTTAACTTACGAAATTCGTAGGCCTATAGCAAGGAAGCAAAGGATCTGGTACGTGAATACGCTGGCACTGCATCATTCTTACTGATATCTTGCATCTAGGTTGCGAGCGACAGCTGGAACAAAGAAGTCAATTTGGGAATCTTGTACTAGGCTCGTCCTCGTGCCCTTCGCCACCATCGCTCCCTTCAAGTAATATCTAGTAATAAGCGATGATATGGAATGTGAGCCATTCTGTCACAATGTGATCAAATGTGGGATTTTTATTAGTGTGATATCTTTGGATGTCACTCCTTGAGCTGTGAGGTCCAGTGAGGAGAGGGAGGAGGTGAGGTGGTGGGTGAGGTTGGGCAAGCACGCGGAGCGCTCTTCGGTCCAGAGCCGAGCCCGAGCCGCCGGGTATGGGTGAGCTGCGAGGGTAGGTGGGAACACCTCGCAGATATTATGAGCCAGGCGGTCGGGACCCGTGATGTGCTCCGGACCCCAGGAGTGAGATGCGAGGGGCTGGAATGGGAGGTCCAGTCCCATGGAAGTACTGGGGAGCGGTGGGCGGGTGCACTGAAGCGGGCGAGGACGAGCGGCGAGCACCGCTGCCACCAGTGCAAGGTGGATGAGCGATGCGGCAGAGGTGGACGCGCTTACGTCGGTCGCCCAAAGACCTTGTACTTTGGCTCCGCTCGTGCCTCACTGCACCTAAGTCCGACTATACAGGTAACATACAGCTACGGCAATCGTCCCGTGCTCAAACGTGATTATATATGCATGATGGGGTCGCATGTAGTTCTGCCCCGTCATATCGAAAACGTGATTTTAGTCCCACTTTTGGCGGGGGCATGTTCTCCATTCTCCCCAAATTATGGCTCTCCCATTCTATCACATCTCGTCACATCTAGTAATAACAAATTTTCACAGGGGATATCCAACCACCAGCGGCGAAGCACACCGTGTACACTCCCTGGAACGGCCTGATGACCCAGGGACATTTCATATCGTATTCTACGACGCACGTGACCCAGCTGGCAACGCAATACGAACCGTCCAAAGTACCCAGCCATCCGGAGTCAGAGAGGGCAGAATACATAACAGATGCGATACATCCGTCCGTTGCATCAATATGCCACATGGATGATACTCAGGCTTCCTACGCTCGGAAAGGATACATCGCGTACATCAACCTAGCTCACATCCTGAAAGATACACATCAAGTAAATTCTATAGAAGGTCGGTTTGGGGCTGATCTCCATGTATGAAAAGCCAGAGGAGCATACTGCACTGTATACGCAAGACACGGCCCCTTGGGTGTCCAAGGACGATTTATACGGTACAAGAAATGAAGGGGGAGCGGAGGGCAGCGGGTGAGAAAAACTTAAAACGGGATTGAACACCCGATGCAATGTCTGAGTTGGGAGCTAGTCACATCACGCAGCGCGAAACACAGTCCTAAGATGGCACTTAATGCCCCATGAACCACGACCTGATGCTACTAGTAGTACTGGTGACCACTAGTGATTGATAGTAGTTTACACAGTTGGCCTAATAGGTGACCAGTATTTCAAATAAATCGTCTTGGGCCAACTTGGCCCAAGACGATTTATTTCGCTACACCCAAAAAATCTTTGTCGCGCCTCGTCATGGGACTACTTCAAGAGAGAAAGTTGCTTTTATTTTCATCCTCTCCCAGAATACATGACCGGTCCTTGCTGACAATTCATGCCTGATTCAGAAACGAAGAGGAAAACACAGCACCCAAGAACAAGCCTGAACCCGAGAATGCCACAAAAATGGCCATGAGTCCTGGTAGGGGTCGTAAATAGGCCCAACTTTGTCTCTGAAAGTAGTCCGCGATGTACCGGCGCCTCCCGAGCAATCATTTTCAGAATTTGACCAATATATTCATATTATATCCATAACAATGTTGGATGGCGTCCTATCCACAATTTGGCCAGGGAATCTATCATATGAGACCTAAATCCACCATTTTGAGTCCCTAACCAAAGGGTTTACTGCATAGATTACCTCACAAAAAGCCTGCCGCTCGCATCAATATTATCGGTCCATGGAAGGTGGCCCATATTTTGGTTTTTGCATTGTAGTTGCAATTGCTTCACACTATGTATGGTCAACATAGCTATACCTATTGTCAGCTCACATATTTGTCCTCGTAGATCTTAGGAAACAATCCCAACCCCTCCTTCCAACGCTGACGTCTCGCCTGCCAGTGCCACTCCCTTTCTCCAACTGACACCTTCGAATCTTGCCCAAACTGCTGTTCTGACCTCATCCCATTCTCGATGTAGCAGAAAAGTGATCCTGCACCATATTGAGTAAACGAATACCGCCTCTCCCCTGAGTCGATCTTCGTATTGTAGTGTGTCACCACCGCCGAAGGAATCAGCACCGTAGCCCCTGGTGGAAACTCGACCACAAGTCCCATCTCCTTCAGGACCAGATGCCCTCCACGCTTCGCATTGAATGACCCTAGTGCAGTGATTGCACAAATACCGAATGACAGATTCGCCGAATCACGGTGTGGCCAACACACTGTAGCTGGTCCAACGTTGTACGCTGCTGCAGGCATTATTGAACTCTCGTACGGACATTCTAGTTCAGGGAACTCTTTGTACAGCTTCCCCAACTTCTCCTCATAGTACTCGTATATCTTTGGGAAGAACGTCATGAATGCCTCTGTAACCAGCTTCGTCTTAGTGTCTAAACCAAAGTCCAACGTCCAACGTCTCACACTCACGATTTTGAAATCCTGCCAATCTCAACACCGCCTTATTTTCCTTTAGTTCCCTGGCCACATTCTTGTACAATTCAGGCACTGCCGTGTTCATCGGGAACTATCAACAAGCTGACCATCAGAACCCCAATCTACAGCGTCCCATCCCCTGAAAAACATACCCGCTGTCCCCCACCGTATGAAACACCCATGATGATCGCATGAAATCGACCCCTCCTCCCGTGTTTCTTACCCTTAGGTAATCTCCACATCGCTTCCTTCATCGCCAAGAGCTTCGTGCTGTGGCGCTCGAATTCTGATGTTGCTTCCAGGATCACCTTGTCGAACGTCCCGGTCGGCCGTCCCGCAAGAACCGCAACCACACGTCCCGTGGCATCCAGAATTGCATGAGGTGCGCTGCATGCCATGCTCATTCAGTCCTTTCAACTCCATCTTTTCAAATGCATAAACTCACATCCCATCCCATTCCACCAGTTTCAGACCCCCTTCGAGCACCTCCTCTACGCTACTTTCTTCTTCGTACCCCGTTTGTGTCCTCCTGCCCATCCAACCCCCTTCTGCAGCTTTAAGGTCCTCCCCGGCTACCTTTGTCGCCGTCAATGACCGAGCCTCCATCATCCCCAAGACGTGTTTCTGCCCCCTGCCCTTTCTTGTTGCCTTGTACACCCCTCCATTCGCTTGCTCCAGCAGCTTCTTCCTTTTCGCCCTTCTTTGGCATCTCTTCCCCTTTCCCCTAGATCCCAGTAGGCCAGCCCATCCAGCTTTCACCTCGCTCACGGAGCTAACCTGAGCCACCCCTTCCCAGATAGGCTGCTCAACCCCATCTTTCACCACCGTTTCCACTATTTCCTCGACGTCCTCAAGGTTTTCTTCCAAGTTTGCTTCCAGCGCATAGGAAGTGTGAATGGTCGCCAACACACGTCTCGTGCTATCCTGATCCATTTCAAGTCGTTGGTCGCTAGATTTCCAAGAGATCTGCGATGGCTCGTTGACTCGTAGTTCGAGACTTCCAGTTCCTATGGCCGCGCAAATTGGCTCTGTATTCGCGAAATATGTTGTGAAACTCAGAAAGTCATCAGAAACATCACCAAACAGACAGTCACGTGCAATGCGCGCTCTCCCACGAAAAACCTCGCCGATCTGACCTAAAAAGTCTTAGCCGTAAGCGGCCCATCAGCTTCTTCAATCACTGACTCCATAACGACCTCCTCACTGTCTCGCATCAATATTGTCAGCCCTAACCCCCCAGCGCGAACCTGTACGGAAACACCGATGTCTTTCGAGTGTTGGTGTTGGGTCTATGGTAGCGATGTCCATCATTGCTTCTCCATCGAAATTCAAACCGCGATGATCTCTGTGGCATCCCTGAAGAAACTCGTCAAGGACGAGAAACCGGTCGATTTTGCTGCCATAGACGCGGACAAGCTCGATCTCTACAGAATTCCTAGTCCCAAAGACCTGTCCGAATTGGAGCACTGGACACCCAAAGATAAACCTCGGCTCCCCCCAAAATTCAAACTGTCCCCATCAGACTTGAGCGACGATCTCATCATCGTCAACACGCACACTCTAGGTTTGAAATTTTCATAATATTGGCCCGCGCCATCGTATCCCTGAACCGGAAAACCCTTTCTATCTGAATTCACAGTCCTCAATTGTTGGGTACGCGGCCATCGTATTGGCCACGTCTTCCCCGTCAAGATTCAAAGCACAGACGCTGTGGCGTCTCTCAAGAAAGCTATAAAGAGCGAGAAACCGGTGGATTTTGCCTCCGCTGACGCGGAAACGCTTGATTTATATAAAACGTGCCTCCCTTACGGCCATCTTAAGAACGAACCTATGTCTAATCACACCTCACCATTGACGCCAATGGCTATCCTATCTAATATCTTTGGCGAAGCTCCTCCTCGGGAGCATGTTCATGTCATCATTGAACCTCCTCGTGAGTCTGTGCCCCCTGTCATTTCCCGGACTCGAACGCGCGCCCCTCACGTTTTCATTTCTTATTTTTCCCGCCTTCGTATAATCGCATGATCATCAAAGGCGCTCCAAGCAAACTTTCACCAGATGCCAGTACTGATCTGTTAGGAGGGGAAGAATCGGACGACACGCTCACCCTGCTCACTCGATGTGAGCGCTTCCTCCCAGCCTTTCGTAAGAGTGAGCAGTTGACCAGTATCTTCCGAGCAGCATTCATTCGCACAACGGCTACTGCCCCGAGGAGCCTTACCCCTTCCCAAGCTGCAAAATCCACCGAGTACGCTAAAATTCAATCCGGGGATCGAAGGATTTTGGACTGCCGCAGTTCTGCGGCCAAACCCATCAATACCGTGGCGCCTCCCATACAGCTGTTCCACCCAGCATTCGCTTATTTCTCTAGCAAGGCATTCGACCCTGCATACCGCGTTCCGGATCCCGTCGTTCGCGAGGTTCGGGGCCTTATGGCCGAGTTTGCTCTCATCTTCACTACGGAGGATACCCGCCGGTCCTCCCTCAAATCTCTTTTGTCAGCAGTCATCAACTACCCCCTCACCTCCGAGAATAACTCTGACAAGACCCTCCCGGATTTTGTCGTGCGAAGCTCGTGTGGGGCGCTACCAACATATCTAGTGATCGGTGAGGAGAAGAACGAATTTGGTGACGGAGGCTCCGATCCCTCGGCACAGGGTGCCTTCTCATTCAAGCGTACAGTCAGTCAAAGTGAGGTAAAAGCGACCATTTCGCGTTCATTGCCTCCCGTTTCACTCGCGCTTTCTCCCCACAGATGGAAAGGCTCCGTCTTAAATGTTGCTGTCCCGCCTTCATCGTTGCGCATGCAGGACCGTGGCTCACGATCATGGGTGGTGTCGTTACTTCAGATTGCATCGTCCAGCGACTCACCGATTTTCTTTGGATTCCTGTCCACTCCACTCACGACGATGGTCAATTTCACCGGATCGCCCGCGTCCTCTACGCGCTCAGAGAATCGATTCAAATGCTGGACTCCTGGTACAAGTCACTCGAGGGGTTGCCGGCTTTTGACACTTCGGTTTCCAAACCCCATCCTCGGTTCTTTCCATCCCCTCGCGCATACAGGGACAGTGATTCGAACGCCCTGGTCGAGTTTGCGTACCAAAAACCTCTCGAAAGCGACGTTTCTTGCGTAACCTATCTTGCCAAGACGCTCCAGGACAACCCAAAGGACATCGTCGTCAAGTTTGTCACATCATATGGTGTAGACGTGCACCGGGAGATGGCATCCGCCGGCTACGCGCCAAACATTCTTTACTGTGGTCCGATCAACGTCACACCTGATATGCCGACGTATGGCAACCTATTTATGGTGGTCATGGAATACGTGAATGGGTGGACGCTCGATGATGCCTTTGCGCGAGGCAAGGTTCCTGCAAACTTTGCGTCTGACATCCGCGATGCGTTCAAGCATCTTCATAGCAAAGGATACGTGTACGGTGACCTCCGATCGCCGAATATCATGATCACGACAGAAGGAAAGCTGCGACTAATCGACTTTGACTGGGCTGGTAAGACTGGAGAAGTACGATACCCTGCTGCAGTGTCAGGGTCTATCGACTGGCCTGCAGGCGTGCAAGGGGGGGCATTCATTCTGCAAGAACATGACCGTGCTATGTTGGACAACCTGATTGCCCGGTATTGTTCCAGGTGACCTTGCTCTTTATATTACCTACAAGTGTGACACAGAAGTGGTTGGTCATAGTACTGTACATAATATTTCACATTGTGACTCTGCCGGCACTCGGAAGAGTTTTATAGTGGGGCTATTATGTGACAAATCGGAAATGACTGCCCGTTCGTGTCTGCTTTCTGTTCAGCTGACGAGTTGGACTCCAATACGCCAGGATTCCATTGGAATATATCATTGCCACTGTGGTTCTCATCATATTCGCTATTCCCTATCATACTTGAGGATCGGCCTCATGGAGAGCGTGCAGAAATGTGAAGCTTTCTATGAATCGTGAGTCCTGTTCGCAGGACCGCACCAGTCCAGTGTTAACCTTGACGAGTTGTGACTGGAGTTGTGGCACATTGGCGTTGCCGCTTGCTCAGGTCACCGTCCCGGCGGGCCATTGTGAGCCCTTCCGTAATAGCGACCGAGGTGTTGTGTGTATTCACACGGAGGAGAACACGGATCCATAGGCCGGCCGCACACGACGAGATGTCATTCGTTCTGATGGCTCGGATCCGGTGGGCCCATCTGACGATGGGACGAGTGCCAACATCCATGGCCAGGCCCGCATTGCAAACCTGGCTGCGACTACTAGGATTAGCCAGCGTCGATCGGATCATCCTCGCCGTGCGACATCCAGTAGCCTGGATGCAACAACAGGCTTACCAGCCCACCGCGCACAGCGATTGTACCTCATACCCCGCGGGGTGACCCTCCGGCATCACACTGGAGGGGAGGCAGACAAGCGTCGCGCGATATCCACTAACGCGGATGCAATAGCCAGCTTAACAGCTGGATACGCGCACATAACGCGTCGCGCCACACGTTCCGATGACTCGGATCCAGAGTGTACTGGCCCATCTGGCGATGAGGTGTGTGGCACGTAGAAGAAGTGAAGAGCACGACACGCGAGCTATTTAAACGTTGTGACAAACATATGCAAACATATTTCTTAACAACGTCACGTGATGCGACGAACCCACATCAGAAATTTTGCAGAGTTAAGATATAGTTATATAAGTAGTTATTACCTACTATCCGACTGCCATGTATTATGTCGATTCCTTCGTAGAGGTCAGCCTTGTATACAGGAATATCCAGAAGCTCAATGCCATCTGAATTCAGCCCATCCGTGTGATGAGCCGCGCTCGAATATGATCGTATATTTGCCACATTAGAGTACAATACATTATAGCCTTGGAACTTCATATACGACATTATCTAGAAGCTAAGCAACACGAGACTTGTCCGCGTATTATCAGACAGATTCACACCATATAATCCGACAATAATACATTATATTGTCCAAGTACCCTACATACACTGTAATGTTATCTAATTACCTATACACCGAGAGCATCCCATCTGACTTGGAAACGATTCTGTACAAACGAGCAAAAACAGGGTTTGAGGCAAGGACTGCGGGTAGTAGTGACTCGGATCGACGACGACTTGAAAAGTAACAAGATGGCTTGCGGGAATTGACTTGGATTGAAAGAGTTGGTAACGATCGCCTGCAATGAAGGAGATGCTGTCGAATATCAGCGCTGGCTCGAGAGGAATGTGAAATCCTACATTTACTTGCCCGTACGGGTACGCTTGGACTTCCTTTTACCACGACTGCTAGTGGTACCCTCTCCATTATCGGGGGCGGGTCTCTTACCATTTGCTTCAAGCAGTGTGGTGCTCGGCTGTTTCCCCCGTTGGTTCGTAATGGGCGAGAAGATGTGATCGGCCTCGGGTTCAGGGCTGAGTGGGCTTCCTGCATCTTCTGTGGGGGCTGCCCCAATAGGCGTGGATGGGCGTGGAGAAAACCTGGAGCTACTGGTAGTAGTGGCTCGGATGTTTGGTACTGACCTATGTTCGACAGGGGTTGGGGAGACAGTAATGTGAGTCGTAGCAACTGGAGGACGATGTGGTCCTGTCGCGCCGCCACTAGACAAAGTGGCCCTGCCACTTGCTGACATGTCTTCAACAGGGCTCGCGGAGATGGCGGTGCGGGTAGTGGGAACCGGAGGAGGATGTGGTGCCGTCATACCACTGCTAGATGAAGACTCCAGGGCGAGAGCCGGATCCAAAGGGAGAGGGGGCTCATGCTCACGCGCCTTCATCTGTGCCTCTAAACAAATACATTCTGAAGTAAAAAAGAAGACGAAGAGGGAAGAGAAACGAAACGCACTATGAATGGTGTCGTATTCGTCCAGGTGTTTGGGGAGGTCGTCGGTCTGATCGATGTCCATAGCGAAGAGGTATGGGATATCGGAGATGATGGTCGGCATCGAATATAGGAATTGGTGTAGTGAGGGTAGTGTAAAGACGAAGGAAGATATGAAATAAGGCGGATTAAATACGTATGATTTATATGGCGTGATACAAGCACAATAGATAAAGGACTCCGCCCTACAATGACGTGTTCAAATCGATTAGCCTACTAAGATAATAGTACGGCCAATACTGTTCCATACTTGGCGCCTTCGATGCGTGAAAATCCAGTCCAGGCAATCATTAATCGCTGCTGGCGGCAGTGGCACGAAACTACGTCCAGCAACGTCCACTGTTGCCAAGGAGGCACTCTCTGGATTCCGTAAGAGCGTCTCTTCCTCTTCACTTCCTAAGGTACGCTTTTCAAACATTCCAGCAGGACAATATTGCGAACACTAATCACAAATATTTAGAGTAGAAATGTTGGCCATCGTAGTACATCTCTACATCCTACCAGTGGGAAGCGGATCAAGATTGGCACACTTATGATGGTCCCTTGTGGACTTTCTAAGTTAGTAAGTACTGGCGGGATGGATCTTCAGCATACCATCTCAGAATCGCGCGCCGTTCGCCCTGTCTTACAGGTTGCTCCATCCTGCTGGGCGCGGAAAGGGCGTAGTTGACAAAGTCAGGGTCAAAGGCACCTCGACGGCACCCGCTCAGCCCTGGGTTGAGCCCATCCTCGCGGTTTTTGTCGTGGAGAAAATGGTTTGGGCCAGGATCGCTTCTTGAACACCTCTGATGATCGTCGACGGTCAGGGTATACCTGCGAGCGCCAAGATCTATGGTCTTCTCGCTCCTTCCGGGGTCCCAACGTGTCCAAAAGTTCTTTTACGACGTTGCTCGTGCCCCCCAAAAAAATCAAGCAGAACGGCCTCGGAACCAAAGCCCCGGTCGTCATTAGGGGCCAAGTTAGCCGACTGTTACTACTAATCGTTCTGTCTGTCTCGAAGCCTGACTATCGACTGCAAGTTCCTAAGCCCGCTATGACTGGCACGGAGAGTTGAGAACGAAGCTTTAAGTAGCCTCTGTCGTCACGCTATAGTTGTGAGTGGGGTCACTGTGTGGACCATCTTTCCCCACCCACTCATTAACCTGAAACCCAGACCCATAAAAGCACCCCAGTCCCCCAGTCTGATCAACTTCCCGCTAATTTGTCTTCCATCGTACACCGATGGCTCATAACCACGGCTGCGGTCATTACCCCGAGCTTAACCACGGGTCTGGCGCAAAATGGATCAAGAACTTGACCCAAAGCCGGCTCTCGACTTTCCTTGGTGGTCATTTTGAAAACGTTAATCTTTCCTCTGCGCTCTATACGCACAGAATAGATGGTCCAAATCACGTCGATCTCCAAGTCCGGAGTGTCCCTGGACAATCAAAACCCCCGTTCAGAGAAGCAATTCAACAGACCTTCAAACTCACAAAGAAAGGCGACTCTTTTGGGCCGTCTTGTACGTCCGGTTATATACCTGTTATTTTATCCTTATCTGACCCGACGAAAAGGGGTATGACTGTCCTACACCCCATCGTTACAACTTCTCCGTTCCAGACAAATCATGGGTGGAAGGTAAAGAAGACAATCCCATCCGATTGGAAACAATATCACCGCGTTCAACGTGCGTCTGTTTTTCATTATCTTCACAAAATCGTCCTAATCGACTGCAGTCGAATTCGATCCTGGCTGTGAGGCCATGATATTCACCCCAGAGGGTTTGCCACTTCAAGGTAGTTTTTGAGAGCAGATATGTCCGTAAAGGTGCTCAATAATCTTCCAAGACATCACCGGAGGGTATGGCGGCGACCGTCGCGTGGAGCACATCATCCCTCGCAAGGCTGTCGAACGGGGCTCCTATGAGGTGATTATCGAATCCAGATGCAATGGCGTGTTTGGGGTGCCTTATAACAGCGATATCATCGTGCCCCCAGATGTGAGACGCCTATATCTCATTTTCTGAATCCCGTTTACGTGTGAATCCAGATGAACAGATGCTTCTTGAACTTGGCATCTGCGGATCTAGTAGTACCAAACCAAGAAGCTTGTAGGTCGAATAGCAACGTCCTCTGGTTGCGTTGATAACTTGTTTTTAGGGCACCTCATGTGGGATTTTACCACGTTGAAAGAGCTCTCCGAGAACTTGCCCGGAAACTCTCCCCTACAAAACAAGGCGCTGGTTGCTGCGAACGCAATCATGAATGCCTTCAAGACTAGCGACGCAGATAACATCAAAGAAACGCGAGAAATTGCAGAGGGTGTCTTTGAAAAAGGTTGGCACTCAAAGGGCGTGAAGATTTATCAAGAGCGCCCAAGGGCACAAGTTCTCGGCATCTTCTATTGCCATATTGTGAGATATATCCAAGCATTGCGACGAAGGCCTACTAACCTGCCGCAGGATACAGCTTGGCTGTGGCCGTACAGGGTCACGCAACAGAAGACCGCGAGATCCTGGTCCACACAAGTCGACCTGATGGAGCGTTATCCTGAACACAGATTCGCTTGCTCACAGGCACAGCAATTTAAGTGGTTGGAACAGGCACAACCATCGTATTAGGTAGATCAGCAAGCTAACCATGTGACGTGACGCAGCAATATCCACCACTTTTCGAGAAGATCCAAGACAAGGTCGCTACTGGCCAATTTCATCTCATTAGTGGCTCCTGGGTCGAAAATGATGGAAACATGCCGTCTGGCGAGGCCCTGGTTCGACAATTTGTGTACAGTCAGCGATGCTTTGAGTCTCGGTTTGGGCACCGATGCGAAACAGCTTGGTTGCCCGATTCATCTGGATTAACTGCGGCGCATCCTCAACTGATCAGAGATTCGGGGATGAAGTGCTTCTTCACTCAAAAGCTTTCCTGGTGAGCGGTGGTTCTAGTTTTCGGGAGGGAACGTCTCACAGTCGCGCGCCTGCCAGGAACAATGTGTACGCTTTCCCCACCCCTGAGCCTTTTCCAGATCAAATCGTTATTTGTACAGAAACGTCTTCCCCCATTCCACTTTCAATTGGGTGGGTATCGACGGCACTCAGGTCTTGTGTCACATGACCCCTGTTGGTAAGTACACGCGGTCACACAACATTGGATGGCTCTAAGCGCGCGACGACTCGACAGATACTTACACGGCACAAGCAACTGTTGACGTAAACAAGGGTATTACAAATCACAAGGTTAGCTGCACCTCACATGTGGTTTTTGTTGCTCAGTTATGATAGAATCTTGAATCAAACGATGCCGCCCTTCTCGTATTCGGAAATGGTGATAGTGGTGGAGGTGCCCTCCCCAAGATGCTTGAAAACGTCCGTTCGTGCTCAAGCGGTTTCATTCCGATTCTTACCATTGTGTAGCTTCGCCGGATCCGAGCAGCCAACAACACCCATTGCGACCTCGCCCCTGTGAGCATGGGTGGCGCTATTGAACAATTCTTCGAGGACATAGAACGCGATTCGAAGGAAGGGAGTACACTTCCGGTTTGGTATGTCCTCTTTTAATCCTGTCAGTGGTATCTTGATGATCCACGACAGGCGTGGAGAACTATACCTCGAGGTATCCTGTCTTAGAATGATAGTCTTCATCTAGCTTACCATTTCATCAGCTCCATCGTGGCACCTACACCTCCCATGGTGAGCAGGCCACAACTATGTTCGAGTGCCATATGAATTATGCTCTTGACATCAAGGTTCCATCAAAAAGGGGAACAGGAGGAGTGAGATTTTACTACGGGACGTTGAGGTGCGTGATATTTGGTCAACTTCCCGTTTTCGAGTTCGAAAGTCCCTAAGCGCCTCGGAACACCTGCCACCCTCGTCAAATCCGAACGGAGTTCGTATGTATACCCCAAGGCAACGATGGATGACTGCTGAGAGAAAGTTCTCCTTAACCAATGTCAGTGCGACTCAACGCTACCTTCTCGTCTGACTAACTACCATTACAGCCCATGATGGTACGTTTGTGAAGACAGACTTTCTGAGCAGACTGATGCGAATTTGACTCAGTTCTTCCTGGATCTGCCATGTAAGCCTCTACGAAAATGAGATGGTTTTCCTCTGATTATTTTCACAGCGGAATGGTGCACGAGGACGCTGAACAGCTGTACTCCGAAGTACGCGAGGATTCCCAGGCTCTCCTCGAAGATGCTTTGGGCGTCCCCTTAGCTGACTCTGTGGCACTCACCGAGAATTCTGAGATTTAAGGGTTAGGTTAACTCTTCCTCCCCCTCTCAAATTCGGGTCTCCCCATGCACGCCACCCTCGGCCAGGTCCAGGCCGAGCTCGCTTTCGCCGGCGTGGGCGAGAAGGACCCCGTCGTGCCAGGTCGTCCCTGCGGCCACATCTTCACCAAGGGCGAGAGCTGCTTCAGAAGCAAGTACGTGTCTTCCGCTGCTCCCCGTGTAGCTCTCATCTCCCCTCAGAGACTGCGCGCTCGACGAGAGCTGCGTTCTTTGCAGTCGTTGCTTCCGCGCCAGCCCTCACAAAGACCACAACATCAGCTTCTTTATCGCACAGCAATCCGGCGGTTGCTGCGACTGTGGCGATGCAGAAGCCTGGCGTTGCAACATCCAGTGTCCCTTTCACCCTCTCCTCCAAGATCCAGGCCGTCTCTTCGACTCTTCCCCCGACGCAACCCCAAGAGCTCTCCCAAGACCCATGTCCAACGTCGACATCCCCCCTGTCCCTCGCTATCCTTTTTGTACAGCTTTCCCTCCAGAACTTAGGGACAACATGAGTCGCACAATAGCTTACGCTCTCGACATTCTTCTTGACACCCTCGACTGTTCTCCAGACGAACCCGGCGTTCCCTCCAATGAAGCCGACCTCCGCCTGCTCCCCACCGCAGACCCTATGCAAAAGGACCAGTTCTCCGTCGTCATATGGAATGACGACAAACATTCCTTCTACGAAGTAATTCGACTTATCTGCGAGACCACGAACCGTGATAGGAAAGAAGCCACCGCTCTGGCTCACGCCATCGACGAACACGGTCGTGAGATCGTTGACATGAACACCAATGTTCCTCCTCTCCTCGAAATAGCGTAATCTCAAAGATCGAGCTCGGCATTGCTATTCGTTGCGCATACGACACCTTCAGAGAACAGGTTGTCGTCGTCATCATCGAATGGCTGCTTGACCTCACTCGCAGTAGACTCGGAACAGATACCCTTATCATTTGCGAGGTCATTGCAGCCGAGTTGCTCGCAACGAGACGTCGTGAATCCAACACCTACGGGTCCGTCTCCCACATCCCCGATCTCCCCAGTGAAGTCCCCAACCCGAGCAGGATCGACTGGATGTTTTTGTGTCATACTCGCCTGTGGAAGAAACCCCGTATCAGCCTAAAGGAAATATATGCGTCTCTGCTTGTACTGCCTCATCCTCACAAACTCGCGACAGGCCCGCCATTTCCCTACTGATCCTAAGTCTCCAGCTGAATCGGTTCTTAGGGAGCCATTTCGCAGTCGTCTACCGTGACCCCCACATCGTCGACGCCTACTTGCTCGTCGATAGAGAAGCAGAAACGTCCATCAAATATTCCACCCTCCAGCTTTTTACCGTTCCCTCTATTGCGACTCATATCGTACGGTACCACGATCTTGTCACACGTTTACTCGACATCATTATCAACTTCTTCACAAATCAGATAGTCGACAAACGCATCCTCAACGCGCCAGGAAATACCCCTGAGAGCGTGGAATTGGACGTCGACAACTTTCCTTTCAAGTCCAAGCGTTTTATGCCTGTCTTTAGTGATCTTCGGTATCTCTGCCATAACGAACCCGTTCAGCAGCTCATCGCTAGGAATCCTCCATTCATCCGTAAATTTGCAAAAATCTGCCAACTCTTCATGTGCATCCATCCGAACAAGCGTGCCGCCACCAGTCACGCGCAAGTTGTTTATGCGAATCGCGACGGAGGAAGATATTCTCGCCCTGATAGACTTTCCCATGCGAGGTAAGCGTTCAAGATGTTTCCTGACTTGGAGTTTACTGAAGTTTTCAGTGCTTGCAATGGTTGCTCAGATCCGGTCTGGCCTGTGGGTTCGTAATGGCTTTCCGATACGCGGCCAAATGCTGTATTACCGGGATTTTATGCTTCGCGAGCTGTGTTATGATCAAGACCTATTCACCCTCCAAGCTTCTCTCATCATCCTCGACTCAAACACCGTCATTGTTAGTATCCTTGATCGTTTCAAGCTTCCCCAATTCTTCCGTGGGGCAGTGGTCTACCCAACTTATGAAGGCCCACAACTGTCCAGCATGGTCGAGGTCTTATATATCATGACATCACTTTGTTGACCGAGAAAGGCAGTGCAGCCAAGCTACCCCTCCCAGTCACCGTTCGGCGCGAGATCATTCATGCCCCAAGTTGCAGCTGGCCCATGCTCTTACACGGACCTGGTGAAACGTGTGGCTGAGCGCATGGCAGACGATGTCTGTTTCGAACACGTCCTCAGAGAAGTCGCCAACTTTAAAGCACCAGAAGCCACCGCTGACACAGGGACCTACGAGCTCAAAGACGCGCTATATGACGAAACTAACCCATTTTACTACCATTATGCCCGAAATAGACGTGAAGAAGTCGAAGCGGTACTCAAGGCGTGGTTGAAGAAAAAGACAGGCGAAATTGATCCTGTGATCGTGCCAAAGCCCATCGGTATCGAGACGGGTCCGTTCTCGATCTTGCCATCCCTTTTGGAGTCCGAGGCACTGCTTCAAGTAATCTTTTACGCCATGTACAACATGTTTGTGATGACGGAAGCGGCGGGCACGACGCCACCGTCTAGGCAATTCTCGACCAAGCATTTTACCTTGTCATGATTGCGCTCGTAGAACGTGCATCCGTGTTCAGCCGTTTATCTGCCCTCAAGGTCTTCGAAGACGGCAAGAACCTGATCAATGTTTTTTGTGTAATGGAGCACGTAGACCACTTCAAGCCTTACACGGCTCGAGTGGGATGGATCCTACGGGAGATGTCTAATTTTGTGTTGGACGAAGTGCAGGCGTGCCGTAGGGTCATCATAGTCGTGGAATCCGGGCCAGATGCAGAAACCCTCAAGAAACGGGCCGCAAGGACACGTCAGGAGGCAATTATGGCTCAGATGAAGGCACAACAAGCAAGTTTTGCGATCAACTTTGAAGATGTGGGCGACGAGAAAGACGAAGAGATGGAAGAGAGTCAAGAAGCACTGATCAATATGGTTCGTGCATCGTATGTCAGGAGGATCTCACCGATTCGAAGCCTGGGGTACACTTGGACTGACCCAACCCAGCCGTCTGCTCCGGAAGCACCCAGATAGCCATAGTGCCTACCTCAACGAGTTAATGGGAATGCAACCCTCCCTTGCGATTCCCGTCCACCGGCCCCGTCCACTCTCCCATCTGTGGATGTGAGCTACCACGAGGACGTGACACAGTTTGTGCCAAACTTTGATGGCTTCCCCGCCCAACATACTTGGTTTGTATTACACGCATCCATGTGCGGCCACATGATGCACATGGAGTGCTTCCAAGTTTACAACGCCTCTGTTCGCCAACGCCATCGTTCACATGCAACACGAAATCATCCGGAGAGCATTCTTCGCAAGGAATACATCTGCCCGCTGTGTAAAAGTCTAGGAAACATCATCCTCCCAATTTCCCGACACTCCCGGCCACGAACTGCGCTGTGGGGATCTCAATCCTCAAGTCCAAACCGGACACAGTGATGGATTCACTGCAGTTCCCCAACGGCACCGGGGAGTTCGTCTTCTGGAGCGCCCAAGACCCTACTTATGGTGTTCAAATCCGTCGTGGGGATAACTTTGACGCATTCAAGATGTTGGATATCGTAATGAACGTTTCCAAAGTGTATTCACAGCAAACGCGTCATCTACGAGAAAGACCCGAGCTGGACCTGGGTGAAAGAGGATCTGGAATCTGTCTACCTGGGGAACTTGTTGGGTACACGATCGCCTCGATCGAGGTTGCGACACGCGGAACGGGTGGGAATGGAAATAAGAATATCGCGGACGGCTTGACGGAGACGCAAATGCGCATGGTACGGTCTCTTCTTGGATCTTTGGCCTCGCTGGCGAAAATAGATCTCGAGGGACGACCTGATGGAGGGAAAGAGGCGGTCAAGCAAGCCCTGCTGCCAGAGCGGAGTAGGACATCTCTCACGTCGTATTCCTACCCCTTACTCCTTCGTGACCCGTTCACGGCACTCGTGGAGACCGCTGCCGTCGCTCCAGAGATGTTCCAGCATGTCCTCGTACTGTGCTACTATGCTTGCTTGGCACGTACCGTCATCGGAATGGTTTACGTCTTGAACAAGGCACGATCGTGCAGTCCCATTCCGCTCGCGTCACGAAGCCACGCGAACTTGTTTAGCGACGTCCGGATGTTCTTCATGTCCGTCGTTCAACACTCGCCTGTATTTGAACACACAGCAACGCTCGTGTTTGAGGTGTTTGGCGAAGCTCGGATTGAGAGGCTTCTGTATGCCTTCACGTTACCCTTTCTCCGACGCGCGGCCATCCTATGCCGTTCAAACGCCTTTGCGACACCATCAACGGGCCTTGCAGACGATAAAGAGTATCGACGACTTCTCACTCCGTTGCACATACCGCCCTCTCAGATCTGCCCCATCAAGACACGCTCCAGAACGCACTCTCGGGTTGGTGTGCCCACTATGGCCACTCCCATACGGCATCGCAACTCAACTGCGGTGTCGTGCTGGACTACCCCGCCATTTACCGCCTCGCTCGACTTCCGATTGTGCTCGATAATCTATTCAGCAGACGGGACAAGGTAATGCGGTGTGCACGGTGCAACACCGTCCCCACCGATGCAGCTATTTGTTTGATCTGCGGTACGACATGTTGTTTGCTGAGCTACTGCTGTATGGACTTGGACGCCAGCCGATGCGGGGAGTGCAACATGCACACGCGCGAGTACGTCCGAGACTTGTTTTGTGGTGCGGTGCGTTGACTAGGTGCGGTGGCGCGATCGGGCTGTATTTCGTCGTCAAACGATGCTCGCTGTTGTACCTATACGCCAATAATGGGTCGTTTGCACAGTCACCGTATTTGGACGTGCATGGGGAGGTGGATATTTCGATGAGGTAGGCAGAGTTGTCGCGGTGCGGTTGCGATTACTGAAGGTGTGTTCAAGACGTGGGCGACGGCAGTATTTGCATGGGCCGAGGTGGGAGGAAGTCAGGAAGACGTGCTTGGGGCATGGGATCCCGACGGCGGTGGCGAGGAAGTTGGAGAGTACAGTGGATAGTGGTGGATGGGAGATGTTGTGAGCATGGACAGCTGCCGTGTCTCGATTTCGTGGTACTGCAACCTGTCGTCCTTCCCACTGAGGAGACTCTGAGCTGTTCAAGTTATTCATAGGTCTATTGTTTGCAGGTAGATGTTGATCCACCACATACTCATTATTAATATTCACACCCTACTGAGATTTGTCTGACAACCGGTCTTGTGGTGCTGAGCAAGTGATCGCGAAGGACCTGGGTTTCAGATCATGGTTTAAGCTCAGTGAACCATGCTGCACAAACTGCCGACTCATAAGAATGCTGTAGGGCCAGAATCGAGCGCAAAGGAGTGAAATCAGGCATGAAATTTTTAAGTGCTTCATCAAAACTGCCATACTCTTCTTGTACTTGAACAACACAGCATTGCTTGGACCGGGTGACATCACGATGCTTGTACCGTGATAGAGATCATGGCCTCCTTGAGTCTATCAACCGTTCGCTCGACCCCGAGAATGTCGATGATCTCTGGGATGGTCGGGCCAGTCTGAGAGGAGTTAATGAGCCTCAACAATCACGGTGCCCAGAAACTAAGAAAGAAGCCACCTTCATCGCAGTTAACGCGTGTCGAAGTGCCGTCGTGAACATTTTTTGCATGAGTCCGGTGGCATCGCACACGACATGCACGAGAGCGGCCGTGTCAGACACGCCATGCGCGTCGGGGTTGGCAACAAGACGATGCATCATAGTGTCAAGCACGCAATCTAGGGGTCGTGTGAGGGAGGTCTACGTGTGGCTAGAGAAAGGTACGCACGATAGTCATCACTCGAAAGGGACCTCAGCATGAACTGCGCCTCGGGCGTTGCATAATCTGGAGCGACAAAAAAGTAAGGGGCTAAACCAGGCACGTCTTTGATGTTCGTGATTCGTCCCTAGGAAGGCATGCCTTAGTAGGGCCGTCAGAAAATAGCGGGAAACACGCACTTGCAATACATGGATCACCCTGGCGATGTACTCAGGGGTCGCATGTGGGCTATTGAGACAACGGTGGTGAGTGACAAGAGCGCGTCAGCATGTCTTGGTCTACCTACCTGGATGGGAAGGATGTTGGGATGAGATCGTGTATTCTGCGTGCATGGTGCAACGTGTGTTGGTCGTTCTCCCAGCTGCGCATCAAATAGTGTTTGTTGAGGTAGGTGAGTTTGGCGGGTTCCAAGACCTGTCGACGCTGCGTCAAGCACGCGAGATCAAACTAGTAGTGTACATCGTCACTGCCTGAGAAGCAATAAAACGCTCAAAAATGTACCTGTTGAATCATTTCTGATAATGTCAGGATAGCGGTGCTTCCGAGTGTATTTGTGATCGAGTCCGGCGGAGAACTTGTGGCTTGTCCCCAACCTGCCAAGGCGAGCCAATTGATTAACGCCTCTGGTTCCCATCCCCCTTCCTGGAGTTCAGGTGAGTGTATCAATGCGTGTAAGCATACATAGACCAACTTACCATAAAGTCTAGGACTGCAACATCACCCTTTCGTTTTGACATCTTGGAACCATCTGGATTAAGCAATATGGGCAGGTGGGCAAATTGAGGCGGCTTGAGCGACAGGGCAGAGTACAAATCGACGTGTAGCGGAAGAGATGGGAGCCATTCCTAACCACAAAAGAATAAGGAAAAGAACCTATATTGCTAGGACAGAGACCTGCCTCTCCTCGGATGACGTGCGAGATACCCATTTCATGGTCATCGACAACAGAAGCAAGGTGGTAAGTAGGGAACAAGTCAGACTTGAGAAGGACGGGGTCGGTTGGCAGAGAGGCGTGAGCATCTCGTAGGGCTCCGAACACGAGGTCGTTTGTGCGTGGTGGGAGTCTGTCGTCCTGAACAAGATCGTGAACAGTAGGTAAATAGTAGCAAGACTGAAACGGGCACGTACGTTGAGCCTTTTACGATGGACTTTTCACCGGCTCGGACGCATCACGCGACTTCTTCTTCAGTGAGATGAAGGCACGCTTTGTCGTATGTTGAGTTGGATCCGGCTCGGGCCAGTCTCTCCCGTGTGGTAGCGAGTTTGTCGGGAGAGTAAAAGCAACGATAAGCGCGGCCTGACTGTAGGAGTAAATGAGCAGGAAGAGAAGACCCATCCATAGAAAAGCACATACGTCCAAGAGCCGATGTGCATACGAATGATACAGGTCTAGGCGCTCTGACTATCAAAAAGTTGGTGATAAGGAACGTGGGACCAGTGATATTTGCGTACTTGATGATATGGGCCATGTGGGCCATTCATTCCAGGACCTTTCAGAGGAGACGTCAGATATTTGAGGGTGAGGATCTTGCTCGACGTTACCGAAATCATAGGCGAGCCCAGCCCAAGCCAGCGCAGACCGAATTCCATCCACGGCTTCTGGAACATACCGCGACTATACGTCATGTGAGCTTGAGGAATAGAAACACAGAAATCCAGTGTACGGCGTCAGTGTCTTCGATACGAAGGATCCACTGACTGTGGTGCTTCTTTGCGAAGAGATGGTTGTAGAGGGCCGTACGGAGACCCCCGAGATGCAATGGACCCGTTGGAGCCTGAGAGGGTGCAAAACGCAGCAACACGGTGATCACGTCTCTGTCGTTCAATTTTTGTCTGCGCAGACTTTGACCAAGTCCGATTGGTCCAACATCGGCCTGAGTCGGCCGGTCTCACATTCCGCCATCGGGTCGCCTTCTTTTCTCAGAGGCAAGCAAATGAGTCGAATAATTCGCCATGTCAGATTTGACTGTCCTTGTCTCGCCTACTCCGTTCTATCCCAAACAAAACTCCTTGGCTTTCAATATCGCCCGTCGAAGTCTCTAACCTCCGAGTCAACGCAGCATTTCTTTCGCCTCCAAGAAGGACGTATGGGGCATCCAGGTCTCCTCCTCCCCAACGTCTGGCCTCGGCTCCTCCCCTCACGCTTGAGCCGACTACTTCAGAACCAGTTGATACTTCACTCACAGTGGACGTACCAAGTCGTTTTTCTTCTTCTTCTACGCACACAGACAGGAGCGAGCTCTCTCGTCCACCTCCCCCACTCTGTGAGCATCAGCACTGGCCCGTCAACCCCTGAACCCTCACAAAGATTGATAGTCCGTCCGACTATGTTTTGGCGGAAGACCCAACGATCGGGTGTAGCAGGCGCCTCATACTCCCCGTTATCATATCTTATTCGTCAGTCAACCTTCATTGCTGCGGGTCTTTCGCTGGACAAGCCTGAAGCAGACCTTTCCGCTCTTGGCGTGGAATCACGAGTGCGGCTCATAGTTCTTGGTCCCGACTACAATCCTCAATAGCAAGCATTCTCGGTGTGGAGACACGGTGTACATACAGTCATTAGGTACAAGATTTACTGCTCCCTTCGATTGTTTCACCTACATCTGCTATCTAGGCCTTGTTCACTGATAGATTTCCATCAATGTCGACCTGATGCTGTCGACATAAAACCAACTTTGGTAAGCACGTCGGTTGAGTAGAATTGCCAGTGATCCTAATGCGATCATTCTCCTAGAGTAGTCTTACAGTACGGCGGTAACGCGTTCTGGAGGGCCGGTATGGCGACTCGCGAGCTTGCCGCCACTACTACTCAACATTCAAGTTCTTCGGTTCTTTCGAGGGCTACAGGAGAATATGTGACCCGCTTTAATTGTCTTTGCGGAGCCATAGCATCGAATCGTGCGATACTTGCTTGAAACGACGGTAAAACAAACTGGATACGGAGAAGAAATTGCAGCTTCCATCAATTCGCATGGTACTTCATATGATCCCTCTTCCTCAGCGACCTCGCCAAGAGACTCTGACACTGATTCGGATAATGCTACAACTCAGAACTTTATGTCGCCGAGCGATGTTTTAACCGTCTCGTTGGTCCAGATCACTGCATTACCTCCAGCAACGACGTCGTCCCAGGCGATTATACCAAAACTTCCCTACCGTCACGAGTTGAACATACTCTATCTTATACCCTTGTTCGTTGCAGCTGGCATTGCGCTGGGTAGCATCACTGCCGTGGTCTTGCTCAAACTCCGGAAAAATCGATGTCGCTTCCTTCGTACCTCGACGCTTCTTCCTGGTCCCCCGTATGTCTCGCCAGAAAACGATGTCGAAGATCGTCTCCTCGTTCATGGCCTTCCGAGCATGGAGTCGGTGTCCCTTTTCGCCGCTGGTACTCCAAGCAAAGTCACTGTTCATGGCTCGCGATACGTACCCAAACGAGTGCTCGGGTGGCAGCCTCGTGGCATAACTCAGCCACCGTATTTCCAGTCAACCTCCACTCAGACTATCATTCCCTCGAGCGACGGCGAGAAGCTCACTGTGATCGCGTAGGAAGACCCGTTTGTTACGACATCTTCACTGATACGAGAGTCCTCACCGCCGAACGGTGTCTCTATACCAAAGATATACATTGCACCGCCGTTACCTGAGCCTATCTCCAGGAAAAACTCCAAAGTTCCTCGATTACAAAGCGTTAGCTTGCCGAAGCCGTTCCGACGCAGCGTGTTTGAGTCATCATGAAACTCAAAGGACCTTATCGCCTTGTGTCTAGTGCACCCAAGGAGGAGTGTACCATCCCCACGCCGACCGTCGAACTTATTGATAAATCTCCCACAAACCGAGCGCGTCCGATAGTCAGTCGCACAGTGACAACATAGAGGATGCACCTGGCCCGCTTGAATTTCATGAAAATGTACAAAACGACCGTGGATTCTTGAATGGGACGTGTTGACTTCTCCTACTCGAGACAGAAATTTAAGGCAGCAGCACAAGGTGACTTCTTTCGCCCCGAAGCAGACAGGCTCGCCAACAGCGGGAATGATGGATAACGGTGGTGATGGCGAGATCGGCGAAGAGAATCAACCCGATATTTATACCAAAGCACCGCAAAGTCATCGCTCTGGGGCTCGGCGCAAAATATCGTTGGTTAGTGGTGGCACCTCCGGGCAGCTCTCACCCCCCGATACGCATGCCTCGATCTTGCCTCTCGGCCCGCCAGCGCTGATGTCACCCCCGCTCGAGAAAATGTTATTTTCCACCACATCGTTGTCCTCGAGAACTTCTTTCTCTAGATTGTCGGACACCCTTCCGGCCACTAATCCCCCGTCTCTGCACCGTGTAGACAGACCCCCCGAATTCTATCTTTTCCCGTTACCATCTAAAGAGTCAAAATCGACGACACTGCAAACCAGCAGGCCAGAACATCCCTTACCCTATCCCTCATATCAGCATCACGTTCCCGTGCCTTCAATACCGCAACAGGTGTCCTGTACGACTAAAACCAAACTCCCTTCCGAGTCTCCCGGGTCCCCAAAGCTGAAAGCTCACGCTACAAGTGCCACCTACCGCGACAGTGCGAGGGGTATCAGTTCTCTTGGGTCGCTATCCCCGACGACCCTCGCAATTGCGTTAGCTTCTTCCTCGAGTTCAGACGTACTGAACAGAGTTCACGACATCGTTGCTGAGGGTTATACGAGGAGACGGGCGTCTGTGGGAGGTGATGAGAGTGTTGGAGTGCTGCTCTGATATCGTGGATACCCAAATCATTTATGTGTGCTTTATCTAACTTCAGTGCTAGTAGCATATAGTCTTGTACGATAGCTTATTGGTTCCTTTTTATGTAAATGGTATTTCTTGCCTAATGGCAGGAGTTGTGCCGAGCTGCGGCTACTATGCACTGGCGCTCCCCATAATATGAGAAATTGCGATAGTCGACGAGACAACGTTCGATTTGGCTGGAGGTACTGATCACTTGTTTGCGCTAAAGGCGCGGGCAGGTAGGCAGAGTGTTACAAAGGTGGTAAACTCCCGAGCCTATCCAAGCACTCCAACACCAACCCAAGCCCGATTAAGCCAAAACTTTCCGTCCCGAAGTTGTCTTCAGGAGACGCACACATCTTGTCCAAGCTAAACTTCCACGCGCTCCACGCGACACTGAGCTTTTCCTTCAACGCGTTCTCCGATAAATCCTCCAACCTCCCCACAAGCTGGTCCTTGACGTCATGGACGAGGAAACCCATGTTTTCCCTCATCGCTTGCATGCGGCTACTCCGATAACCCTTTTGCGGCTAGTGGCCAGGATGGTCCCTATGACGAGCTCTTCTCCGCGTAGTCTAGATCCAGCTGCTTTGGATAGAGCGTATGTCCCAGCTATGTATATCAACTCTTCGCAGTAGGTCGCATGCAACGTGCGTATCCATGCAGCCACTGTTTGGTTAGCCAATCCTGGGAGATGACGACGGACGAGTGGTGAGAGGGTCATGAAAATGGGCTGAGCCTTAGGTTAGGTTAGGTTAGGTTAGGTTAGGTTAGGTTAGGTTAGGTTAGGTTAGGTTAGGTTAGGTTAGGTTAGGTTAGGTTAGGTTAGGTTAGGTTAGGTTAGGTTAGGTTAGGTTAGGTTAGGTTAGGTT